>JAAMPD010002946.1:0-12176 GCA_025266255.1 Trissolcus basalis
AAGTTGTACCTAATTATACTATTTTAGTAAAACGTCAGTAATTCTAGTTCCGTTTTTTTTTTTTTTTTTCTTGTAACAAGCAACAAAATTGGAGTTTCAAAAAAACTTTCCAACCTTTTTTTGTTGTTCACATCGTGTTGTCGAATTTTATTTGACTTGTATTATTGAAACCAAATGACAAAATTGAAAGTTGAATTTAAAACCGCTGTAAATGCCATTTGTCAAATAAAAAAATCTTGAATACGAATATGTAATGACTATAATTCAAAGATGACCTCTGACCTAATTTCGCACGAACAATTGTTTTTCTGTTTGAAAAGAAAAGATGATTTTGAAATTTTCTGGATTTGATAAATTATCAGTTCGATGAAAATCGATACAAAAGTAATTTAGTTGGATTGTTGACAACCATTGTTTGTTAATGATAAAAATCATCGCGTTGGAATAGAACGTCGACGATAAAGTAGGCTGGATCTAATCAGGTGACATTTTCATTTCGCGTTTGTGATTGCGCGTGCCAATCTTAAAAACGCTGTACAGTTGGAGAATCACTCGAACCGCAATAGTGACGGCATCAAGTTTTAGACAAGTTTGATTTCAGTAACAAGAACGCTGGAGCGAAAACCATTATCAGATATCCAATCCATTCGGCTTGATGTTCATTGTTAGAAAGTTTAACAAGCTTTGTACAAATTGAAATGGAAAAGCTTCTAGTGACTGTAATTTAACTTAACTAATATATTAAGTTCATACGTAACACAATACAGCATAGTGCACATAATTCTGTAAAAGAGTCGTTTGCTTTGAGTTAAAATTTGTGGAATTCCCATATAGTGTGTTCATCACAACAGCCCATCGGGTTTAAATTATTTCGAGATGATGATGAAAAGAATTTTAATAGAACGAGAGATCTGCTCCGTTCGCCATGCTCAAACTCTCGGTAAATATTGTTAGTCTGTGCCGGATTAAATGTACCGGAGAAATCTTGATTTCTAAGATGCCGCGTCTATTATACAGTTCTGCTGCTTGAATTACACCATCTCTTACTACGCTGCTAATATACGCGCCATTTAGATCATTTTAGGTCATACAGTTGGGTAATACTTCCATTTGGAATATTAATCTGAACTATAATGCCAGAATAGATATGAACCCTACCGGATATTGCTCCCTATATAACTGTACAACCATCAAGTTTCGCCGTCTCAAACCTTTAGTGCTGAGAATAAATCATTAATACAAGTTCATTTAATGAGTAATAAAATCCTAATTCAACCAAGATAAGGATTATCAGTTGGGGAATGATTTTTCTTATCGTACCAGGACCCAAATATCCCGGACGTTTTAATGAAACCCAACATTTGTCACAATAAAAGTTTCCCTTTAAGTTGGGACATGCGTGGAAGATGCACATCAGAGGCTACCAACTATTGAAATTGCAATTTTATCAATGAAACAATGCACCGACAAAACCAATCGGTATTTTTTACTAGAAAATAAGGGTTTGTGTTTTGGTCAATAGTAAACATGAATTATAATTGTTTGGCAAAGCAAACTGATAAGTCGAAGTATAAGATAATGGATTTTTCTTATTTATTTTGTTAAAAACATTTCAGTTTTGGAATTCGTTTCAAAATGAACGAATAAATTAAATTTTGCAATTCATTTGATTTGATTGAAAGAAATATAGTTACTTACATACTGATTTTAATGATATCGTACTAGTTTTCAAAATTTTTCAAAAATTTGGATCGAGTTATTATTACATCAAGTTTTAGTCAATTTGAGTAAGAATTTTGAAATAGAGAGTATAGTTAAATTGAATATAGTTATGATAACTAAAATTTTAGTATTGACTTCTAGATTTCCAGTTATACTAATTATAAACGCCATAACTAAAAAATATATTTTCAATTATATATTCAAAATATGTTCTACTATAAATAAAATGTAAACTTATATATTTTGCGTATGGACCCTTCATATTTTGAATATATATAAACTAGTAAGATCGTATATAAATGAAATATAAATTGTTTATAATAATATATATAAAGAATATATTAAAAATATGTTTTTCTCAATGTGTTTTGAATTCAAACACAAGTCTGACTACGCGATCGTTAAAATGCTGGCAACATTATTCGCAAGAAAGATATGGTTTTGCTCTTACACGGTTAAATTACTTGAACAAACCCTCAACATGTTGAGCCTGAGCAAAACATATAACTACTTGAACTTGAATTATGAGCTACAAAAGTGTTCAAATAGTTGGTGCGGGCGTTGGCACCTGCGGAGTTGCGGTTCATAAAGTGGAGATACCATGCCGGCGCGCTACGTAGTCCGGCAGTCGTGCTGCTTCCTTCGCACTTGGTCTCGTTTCACTTCATTTCACGAGCACGCAACATATTTGCGGCGACACCGTTTGCGGTTATTTTGCGTGGAATCAGAAATGATGAATGTAGGTTTATTCTCCGCCACTGAAACTTGCTCCCACCTTGCACCCTTATTTCATCATACCAATTATCTGAAAACAACCAAAATCAAACTCAAACACTGTGGGGACACAAGAAGAAACAATACGCGAAATGACATTCTTTCAAAATTCCGGCCAAAGTAAAACGTCACGATTTGTCAGCAACACATGTCACCGTTCCAGTTAGTTAAGCCCTTTGCAGTTTCGCAATCGTCCCTGGACCTTGTCACCTACAGACTTATTCAACTCAGATACAATTCAGCGCCCGATATTGATTCGAAACTTGACCCGTGCAAGCTGATGGATTTGAACCTGACCAAACACCTGATTAGATAAGTTCACCTATGAAACATTGCTAGCCAGCTTGGTATTGAAAGTAACGAGCATTTTTGCTCGAAACCTGAGATCGCTATCGAAATTACACGTTGATGCAATTAATTGCTATGATTTAAAACTGCGACTGCGACTTTCATCGGCACTGCAATTTGCCGCAATTTACCGACAGAATTTGTCCTAAAAACAATTGTGAACATGCTATCGATTTTTCTTACATCGCATAACAGAACTAACTCGCAACTCAAATATCTAACAATTATTTTCGCATTATGCGCTCATTTAAAAGTCCGATTTTTTAATCAGCTTGATAATGACAGCGAGAAATCATACAAGGACAAAAATATATTTCAAAATATATTTTACACATATTTCTATATTTAAAATATATCCGTATATACTCTACACATAAGTCATTTATGAATTATTTATACAGCGGCAGTGAGTTATATAAATAAAATATAAAATAAATATAAATTTTATCAAAATAATATATTATAATCATATGAAAAATATATAATCAAAATATATGTAAAAATATATGTGGAATTCATATTTTTCATATAAATAAAGTACATATTTTCGATAAAATTTATAAATATTCAATATCTCATTCATAAAACTTATTGCCGTTTTATATATGATCTATAAATCACGTATATATTTAGATACGAATAAATTTTAAATATAAAAGTATATGTAAAATATATTTCAAAATATATTTTCTATATTCAAAATATATCCGTATATACTCTTCATGTGAGTCATATAAATAAAATATAAAATAAATATATTATATTTATATAGAAAATACAAATTTCAAATATTTTTGTCCCTGTGAGAAACTCGGAAGTTAAATTTGTTTATTAGAACAGATATATAGTTTTGCGCAAATTGTTTTCCAAAGATTATAATTGGGCAAACAAAGACGGATGTTTGGAATAAATAAAGTGGGTGCATGTTGATTAAACAAAGTGCATAATGGCGCCTGTTTTGGAGTACGAGTGTAAAGTCATGTAGAGCAAGGTTTCTCTTGACTTTATCAGGAAGTCTTACTGTGGCGCGATGATAGGCAAAGATATAGGGTGTGAGTGGTAAAAAGCCAAGTGGGCAGAGGCAGCGTGTGCTTTCACATGCGCAGAAAGACCCGCGGGGTTGCGACAGCACCGAAGGAGATCAGCGTTTAATCGGGGACGGTGGGCCATCGCAGGCGTGATTCGCGTTTCACTAACGACGGTCTCAAATTCCAATTAGGCGAATATTAAGGTCAAATTAGCGTACCCAAGATGGTCTCCAGTGACGTCAATTTTGCTCGATAAAATTTATCCTGCAGGCGCGCTGGATCTTTTCCAAAAAGACACCGCCTACGCGAGGCTGCATTCGGCAAGTCGAGAGTCATTATTCCGGGTGAGCTCGACTTTTGAGAGCACTCGATGCCAGTTTGTACGGCGTGTTGTGCCGAGCATAATAGGGCCCCGCGAAATTCGAAAATGATATGGATTATAAAGCACCGGCGCTTTTCAAACGGAGTCGAGTAGATACTTTGAGAGTCCCGCTGCTATTTCTGTCATGTTATTTCGGAAATCGCGAGCTCACGAATCCTTTTTTTTCCTCTCTCTCTCTCTCTCTCTCTGGCAGAAAATTGTGAAAGTACGGGATAATTTTTGGCGTAAACCTAAATGACCTATTATGTTTATGAATCACGGTCTCTCTCATCCGGGGCGGGTTTTTTGTCAAGCCGAAAGTTCGGTAATAAAGAAATCCACGAAACCAATAAGTTTCCATTTGATACCGTCTTGGAAGAAACTTTTCTTGTTTGCGTTACCGGTGAAATTTTGCCAGAAGTGCAGTCTCTCAAAAGAAAGGGAAAAAATGCTCGTTTGCGCCGGCATGCAAACTTTGAAAACAAGCTGTATATCGAAAACAAAGCTCCGCAATTAATATCCTGTAAATCCAAGGGGAATTTGACTTTTGGCCTCTTGCTGGATTCGCGCTTCTAATCTAAGTTTTCTACTTCATAAAACGCGCTCACACAAACTGTTGTGTGATTCTGTCTGGACTTTCTTTGTTTGCTTCTTCATGGTTGGTACGCGTGTTAGATTGAACATCAAACGACTAGATTTTCATGTACACGCAAACTATTTACTGTTAAAGTCAATCATGGTGGCTTTCAAACGAAACGTTTGCAACTTCAGGTCAACGGTCAAGTGAACAGCGGTAAATTTGTTTATCAGCACAATATTTACTGACATCCGGTCAGTCGGTATCACATATAACTAACCAGATCAACGAATGAAGGGTGTAGAATGAACTGTTTGGTTTCTTAGAAACTAACGATTTTCGATGGAAAACCAAATTCTAATAAGATCCGAAAATTCAAGATCCCACACGGACAAAAATATATTACAAAATATATTTAACATGTATTCTTGATATTTAAAACATATCTGTATGTAAGTTACATATATGTAAAATATGTGTTACATATATATGTTACATGTATGTAAAACATATATGTATATAAGTTACATGTAAATATTATATATAAACCGTTTATATTTTGAGTATGAAGCGGGCAGATCTTATGATATAAATTTTTTGTATAATATATATTGTAACGTGATTTTTAACCTGCACGCTCTCTTCGCCATATGACCAAAAATTAATTTAATTAATAAACCAAAATCAACCGTACTCAATCGATAGCCATACCGGAATTTATCTTTAATCTCGCAACGGTCAGGATCGCCTTTTCTTTACTTTACTTTACCAAAAATCGAAATTTAAAATTACAAATTTGATCACATGAAGCGGAATCTTTGGCCCCGGCCGCAAAACGGACTAACTACTATCAAAATATGATGCCAGGCAAGGATCCCTTAGGCTAACAATTTTATGGACAATACAAAAAAAATCTTTGAACAATATACCGGATTTACAATTTTATTGAACAAAAAAAATACAAACAAATATTTTTCTCAAAATGAAATACCGGAATTATATTGAATGCACTTCTTTAAATAAAATTTTGCAAGTAAATAAATTCTTCGTTACGCATTACCATCAGAAAATTAAAATTAAATACAATTACAAATTATTGAGCTCAATTCAAATAAAAGAAAACAATATTGTTTTGCACAACGTTAAATGCAATTATCTCTTGCGAGTGGCCTAAAGCGACAAGGACGCGAGAATTTAAATTCTAACGGTTTTCATATTCATTCAACCCTATAACTGTACTTTTCAAAATTACTCATTTTCTCTCAAACAAGATTTACCGTACTTTACTATACAATGATCTTAATTCGGTGAATCATCCTAACTATGAAACAATATAATTTACAAGCCTCATCACCACAATCAACTTATAAACATTCAATTTCAAAATCGATCTCTACCGGAATTCTACCGTAGATTCAAAATACAATTGAAACCTGTCTGACTCGCAACTGAATAATCACTACGAGGAGTGAATTTAGATGTTTTTACAATTTCAAATGTCATTACTGAAAATTCTCTACTTCAACGAAGACAGTACTTTTTGGTTCCGGAATACTTTAATCAATTGGAATAACTCACAAGGTTGAACTTTAAAAATCCCTACGCTTTGGCAGCCGCTCAGATAGATCCGGCACGTCGAATCCGCAAGCCTCGATCAGATCACGAACAGCGTCACTCAAACTACCGATGACAAGATATGAGAGATATCGGAGACAAGATACAAGAGATCAGAGAGTTTCTTCCAAAATCCATCCGAATTTATATCCTCAAAATTTCTCCTTCCATAGCAGTTTTTAGGGTTCGACAGGTTCTCCGCGTCCCCTCTCCTCACTCCTCACCACTCATCACCCCTGACTCCTCTGGCGCCAAATTTGAATCTTCAGCTGAGTTCTCCGTTTGCTGGCAATTGTCTGGACTTCTCAGCTCCGCTTCCACGTTGACCGTGACTTCCTTTTTCGTTCCGGAAAAGGTCCTCCATAACAGGATAGGTTGTCCATTGTCTTTCAACAGGGTGGGCGATTGACTACCACTTTGACAAACCCTGTTGGCTAATCCCGCACTGACAACGGGGAGATTTCATGGCCTATAAAATCTTCACCTTTCCGGCAGCCATGCTAGAACGATTCCCTGAGCTCTAAGGTAGAAGGGAGTTCATCGTTGATTTCCGTAGACCCAAGGCCAGCAGACTCATGTCGTTCTCGCTGGTGCGATAGCTGGTGGGGCGGCGACCATTCATCCACGTGGTGGAGTTGACTGTCTAGGGGGCGATCTCAGACGTCTCTGAGAGCCTTTCTTGGTACAGCTGCGGCTGGTTTCACCTCTCGGGTCTGGTGTTGAGTCATAGTCACTTTCCCCCGACGCCAGTTTCCCCCCAGCCAACTTCAGGTTGGTGTTTGGGAACGTACGGTTGCGTTACGGTAAAGTTAGGCTTACGGAGCTGTCAAAACATACTGAAAGAACAGCAACAATGAACAAGTTCCTCATAGCCATCAAAGGCAAGAAGAAGAAGACATCAATGAACAAGTAAGTGAATACGAAAAAAAGAAAACAAGTAAGTCAAAGTGAGATAATTAAATTCATTATAAATAATGTTTAATATTGTTTTCAGGTTAGCCAATCAACCAACCTGCTGCATTACACGGTTACCTGGTCCCGTTGGACCACAAGTATGAAATGGAGCCTATATCATTAATGATGACACCAATATTATTTGGTTTACACATTAATGGTGACGGCACTTGAAGTCGGTAAGCAGAATCTGGAATGACAAGGCAATTTAATTTCTCTGATTGATTTTGTTTATTAGTTATATTTATTAACAATCTTGGCATGAATTAACGTGGTTTACAGATGTCATGAAACTTTTTTTGTTAATTAATAAAATGCTGTTTGTATTGCAGATTAGCGCAGCTGATTTGGCAAATTCAGACGTGACAAAGATCACGGTGACAATAGAAGTCTGAAGCTCCATTAGCAAGGCCTGAAGAAGTTGGTTCATGGGACGCAGTTGACAATTTGAACATCGTATCAAATATTTACAGTTAAAAGATTCATGGATAAAAATATTTTTAGGCAATATTAACCACAGTCATGGATCAAAGTGTATTATTAAAATTTTTTATACGTTTTATATAATGCTTAATAACAGATGTTTAAAAATGTTTAATTTTTTTTCGTAAACAAATTATTACTATTATTATATACAACTAAATTTATATATATCTATTGTTAAAATTAAACGACTTTTTACTGCACTGTAAACTGTAGTTGTAAAAAAATTGTCCCAGTAGTTTATGATTCTAATTCCTTTCCGTTGTTCGATTGCACATTACCACTGAGAAGGCACACGCGATATATAACGCTTGATTAATTGTAATCGTGAAGTCTTATTACTTTTAAGTCGGATATAATTGGGCAAATTATTAAAATCACGATTCAACATCACTTACCGATCTAATTTTTGTAATTATAAATTTTTGATATCATTCAAATTCACTTCATGGTATATTAAATGGTTGAACCAACAAAATCATGTTAACTTGTAACAGGAAATAGACAATCGTATTTATGTTCATGTTATGTTTTTTAATAAATAATAAAAGTTTGTAATGGATGTTACATTCTTCTATACAGCCTTCGGTGGTATTTGATAGAAATAAATGTAGAGACAGTAAACTACTTTGTAACCATTTTCTGAATTTTTATTTATATAAAATAACAATCAAGTAACGCGGCAATGATAATCTGCAGAATTGAAATATGTTGAAAAATGAATGTATTTTTAAAGTAATTTTTTTAAATTAATTAGTTGTTTGTTTTCTTTTTATTTGAATATGTTTTTCTTTCTAAGGGAAGATCCCTTAGACGTATAAACGGTGGTTGCACAACCGTATTTTGGGTATTCTGAATTTGATGACGGCGATGTGCAACTGCACGGACAGAGTTGATTTTTTGAAGCGAGGTTGTCGCGCTGACAGGTAGCCCAGATAAGATGTGTGGATCGAATATCGTTCCGATGGAAGATGGTCCCTGACCATCATGAGCTCGATTTGCAAGTAGACCTGCAGAGATGGTTTTTGGATGTTGTATTGTGGAGATGACAGGTGGCCCAGATGAGACACCAAGGTCGATTATTGTTCCGATGGAAGATGGTCCTTGACCATCATGAGCCCGATTTTCAACTGGACGGGTAGAGATAATTTGTTCAAGTGATGAAACATTTGCTATGGCCGGTGGCCCAGGTGAACTTGATTCCTCGCTCTCGCTCGATTCGTTGCTGTGATCACTAACTGAAAAATGAGATGTTTGAGAGAAGAAGCAAAAAATGAAATAATACTTATAAATATAGTTATGTAATAAAAAAATTCTATTGAACTGTACTAGAAAACACGTGTTTCGAATAATCTTCTTCCAACTTATGTGCTTGATATACTGAATTAAACACCGGTTTCACCAACTCATATTGGTGATCTACGAAATCATTGACTGACATTTGAGATAAAGCCAATTTTTCCCAATTGTCGTTCAACTCATCTGTATTGAATAAACTTTTTAATTTGGGTCTCGACGTCCTTTTCAATTTTTTTGATGACAAGAATTTTAAATAATTAGACTCGTGAATGTCTCGCAGTCCTCCTGAAATAATGTTTAAGTATTTCATCTGTTTAATCAAACTCATCAGAACAATTAACGAAAGGTGGGACAATTTTGTGATATTTTATTTATTTAAATGGGCTAAAACAGAAAACCACACGAAAAACCCTACACCTTTCTTTATTTGAGTAAAAGGATTGAAAATGGAATCAATTCGCCATTATTTTTATTACACAATTGCGATGCTGTAAGACTGATTCTTGGATTGTTAATTTGTTGTGAAGTTATAATTGTTTGAATGCAAGAATGGAAGAAATAAACCATTTTTATATGCTATTGTGGTGTATTTTTATGTGAGAAAAGTAACGACTTTTGTTTAAATAAAAACAAGAAAAATTAGTTACACAAACTTATATTATACTTAAATAAAATTATTCCAATTTTGAAGTGTAACTGATCGATATAGACTGAGAAATGTCAAAATATTTACGAAAAAAAAATCAACGGTAAAATCTAGAAACACTTGCAAAAAAATCACTTGTTTGCAAACAATGTTGAAAAATTGTCAAAATGTTTATAATGTAATATTAATATATCTGGAAGGTTCAATATTTTTTCAATCAAAGTTTCCACTATAAAACATGTTTCATATTTTTTTATACTGAGTAAGCTTACTATGGAAAATCCAAAATTTTGGCCTTTTCCCAATTTTTGACAAAAGGGTCATGTGATAACTTTCCAATACGTTATTAGTTCGCCATGGAAGGCGATAGCAGCTAAAGACATTCACTAGTCGAGTCCATTGACGTCTGTAATATGTGATAAAATGCGTCATCTCTTCCGTATGTTCGACTTGACTTATGATGTGTTCGAAAGCTTCCATAATAACATTTGCTGGTAAAAGAGCTAGCAACATGACTTTTCTTATAAATTGGTGCCCTTCTGGAGATTTTATGTAATCTCCAAGGTTATTATCTTTTGCGTACGAATAAACAGCCTGTAACATTAAAAAATAATAGAATATAATGTCAAGTCTAAAGTCACTGATGACATTACAAACATATTGAATTGTTATTAAAATGAACACTGACAAAAAACCTCACTGACATCAAGTATACACATACTTGAAAAAATTTACTTCATTTAAGTACATTTTACCTGAATCAAGTATATTTGTACTTGTTTTAATTTTCATTAGATTGGATCGATCGAATTTTACTTTAATCAAGTATACGTGTTCTCTAACATATGTGAGAATATTTTCTACTCAATCCAAGTTAAATATACTTCATTGAAGGTAGCATTTTTTCCAGTGAAGATGATACATATTCGTATGGGTGCAAATAATAGCATGAATGGTATACCAGTGTGACAGAAGCAAAAGAAAAAGAAAATATACATGATGTTAAGAAATATAAGTTATTGTAATTTTAAACGGAGCAAAAAGTTGTAATAATTTTTATCACAATTTGCTTAATTTTTACCAAACAGTGTCATAATTGGAGGACAGAATCTATTTATGAAAAAAAAATTAAACTGTTTAGTGAACAATAGCACAAAATTGAATCATTTATATAAAATATATGTTTGGTGATTATGATCATCAGTTTTTTAATTTGTACCAACAGTTTGATGATTTGTTTCAAAATGATTTCTGTCACTCACTTTCAAAACAGTTTAGTAAAAATGATGAAACTTTTCTCTCCGTGTATGAATAAACATTTAAACTCAATCGTATAAAAACAAATTATGTTATCTTCAGAAATACATATAAATATCATAACTAGAAATGTTATTTCAACATGCAATCACCTTGCTATAGTGAAAATAGCAACCACAAGGTCGTGCTTCAGGGTATAATCTCTGCAATGAATTTTTCATAGCTTCTTCAAAATCGGTCATGAAATATTTTGGATTGAGTGCTGGAGCTATCGTTTTCAACTTTTCGAACACCATCAAATACGCCAATTCTGTTTTTCGAGTCATAAACACGTACATAATCGGATAAGCCTTTATTGAAACAGTAGAATCAAATAATAGTGAATATTATAATAAAATAATATATTGTATGTATTTTATTAAGAAAATAACTTTTTTCTCTTACTTTGCCCAAGTATGAAACCATAACTGTTAAAAGTTGAATTTTCCTGAATTTTTTCGGTAAAACAGCAAAAGTTGCATCGGCGAACAAGTATTCTGAATTTCCAGTAATTTCAGCGATAAGTTCCTTATCGTAAAATAATAATGAAGTGGAATGTAAATCTTCCAATAAATCTGCCGTTAATTTTCCATACGCATGTTGTAATAAATGTTGCCATGAACTTTCTTGCAATATTGAATAATATTCTTTCAAACTTTTTGGACTTTTTCTAGGGTTTTTTCCAACTCCCTCACTTTTCCATCGACTCAAAGAACGTTTTTTTTATTGAATGGTACTTCCACTGCAGCATTGGGAAATCTTATTTGCAAAAAGAACATTTATTGCTTGTTATTTGCAATTGTATTAAAAATTTTTTTTTTCATGTTTATTCATCATTTGTATTTCATGTGGTTGGTTCCTTGTACTGTTGAATTATTTTTCTGTTTCTACGTGATAATTTGTTTAGTTTTTTTGTAATATTTTTTTGCTATTTATATATTATTTATAATGTTATGATTACGATTTCCGCGTTTGATTGTAATTTTCAAATAAACCTCCGATTCCAGTACTTATTCTTTGGTAAAGGGTTGCCTCAAATTTTTGTATTTCTTCAGCATGCTCCTGTCTGAGGCA
>JAAMPD010002947.1:0-12244 GCA_025266255.1 Trissolcus basalis
AAAAAAAAAAAAAAAAAAAAAAAAAAAATTCAAGAAGTTTTGAAATTATCCCGCCTGTTTAAAAACAGCTGGCGCCATCTTCTGGAATCTGTTAAAAGTTTCAGCAAGATCTAAAAACAATAACAATCAATCAGGAAGTTGAAAAGAAAAAAGTAAAAGATAAGTTTGAAATTGTCTGGCAAAGTATTGACGCCATCTTAAAATACCTTGGTACTCCATTTTGTCAAGTTTAATTGAAACTTGTAACTGCGCACGTAAAATGTTTATTGAGGTTAAAATCAATGTCGTAATAATTTTCTTGAGCCGAGATGCGCGACATTATCAAAATTACAATGCTCGAGGGTTTAAGAAAGTGCGAAACTAAGGCGTTGGTAACAGGCGCTGCGAACGAGTTAGGTTAAAGTTAAAGTCAAGTTTGGTCTGTCCCGAAGGCTTTGTTCCATCGTCGAAACTTGTGTGGCGCACCTCCGTTCCATTCTTCCGCGCCTCTGACATATTTACGCGTCGTTCCTGACTCGGAAAATGTGCTGTCCTGCGCTCAAAAGACAAATGGAATTAACGCTAAGCTCATATTGCACTTACAAGTGTAAAACCTTTATACGCTGCTGCAAGATTCAACGACAACGCTACGACCAGCACCTGCGTTCGTCAACCAACTTTCAACCAAAGTACCATACGATTTCCAAACTTACTCTAGTCATTTTCAAATTATTCACTCACACTAATTGTGCTTAAATTGTGTCAAGTTTAAATCTAATTGCGCCCAATCTTTCTAAATGAAGATAAAATAGTGTTTTTCGAAATTTATCTAACAGAATAATGGAGATTCTAATGTTAAAAATTATTAATATTATTAAAAGGAATAGTATTTTATTTGTGGGTTCCAGTAATTAAAAAGTTGTTGTTGTTAGCTATAGTTTCTTTATTATTTTGTAAAAAATAGTTTGTTCATTCTTAAGAAGGTATCATAATATTTTGCAAAATGACACGAAATGATGGATGTATTATAATGGTAAGCACGTAATGGCGGACAGCACGTAATGGCATACAGCACGTGGTGACAGACAACACATAATGGCGGGCAGCACGTAATGGTGGACAGCACGTGGTAGAAGACAACACATAATGGCGGGCAGCACGTGGTAGTGGACAACATAATGGCGGACAACACATTATGGCAGACAGCACGTGGTAACGGACAACATCATATATCAATGTTATTTTGAATTGGCACAGTCTTCGTATGAGCCATCGATATAATGGCGGACAGCACGTAATGGCGGACAGCACGTGGTAGCAGACAACACGTAATGGCGGACAGCACGTGGTAGCAGACAGCACATAATGGTGGACAGCTTATAAGCAGACAGTGTCAAATATACAGGGTGTCCTAAAAGTCCCGGAACGGTAAAATATCTTGAAAAATTAACGTCAAATAACATCGACAAATATTTTGAAACATAACCATTATTTCATCATAATATGATTTCTGACAAAACATTTATGTAAAAAAATGGAGCTATAATTGTAGACAGTAAATTTACCGTAAACAAAAATATTAGTTATGATGTTTTTACGAAATTATACACAGTTTCAAAATCGAATTGCGTAACCATGAAAATTGAAGATGAAGGTTGAGAGTAATAAAAAAACATGACAGAAAAAGTTGAATAAATCAACGCTGGAATGATTCAATCAGATGGCTTTTCCGTCGAAAAATGGCATTCGATAACGACGTGGATATGAAATCTTCTGGACCGCGAAAGTGGCAAAATTGACGTCGTAAATCGAGAAATTTGTTCATTCACGATTAGAATGTAAATTTGCGCACGCAAATATAGCGCAAAAAAAACCGCTGCACAAATTTATAGTCATGGTGCAACAAATCCGTGCGCGGATCTCGTAAACGAACGAATCTCAGGAAGTTTGCGCAATAAAATTTCTTCTCTATCGATATGGATATTATTACCCCGCCAAGCAAATATGACGTTCGAACGATTTTATCGGAATACAATACGACCTCCGCCATCTCGTTGTTATAGATGTCGTTGTTACGTGGTTACGTGAAATGAAAGAAAATCGATGGCGTGATAAATAAAAAAAAAAGATCCGAAACAACACGCGAGACAATTGTAAAACAACGATTTTTTTTTTTGAAACTCGAATAGAAAATTCAAACAAAATTCGAATGAATAACGCTCGTTTTTATTGACTCAAGATAAACTCGAGAAGGTTTTTCATATTTTGTAAAATAAATCGCGCTCAGCAGCGTGACATGGAAGATTCTCATTTTTCGCACCGAGAATGTATGCATATTTCATTATACAACGCGCGCTTAGTATAACCTATTTCTTATCCCAGATACGCGTCTGTATACTCAAGTATAAAAGCCTCTAAATACAGTCATTTACCATGACTTTTTTGTCACAGATTAAAAACTTGACAAAACAATCTTCCAGCAAACATTTTTCAGTTTTAATTTTGCCGCACCTCTTTTTGCGCGATTTTACCTGATATATTTCGAAGTCTTTTTTTTTTCTAACTTCAAGTCGTTGGACTTTTTGAGGCGAATAAACGAAATACTTTTCTATCTCGCGAGACAACGCGGCGAAAAATTGGTGGTCACGATTTTATCGAAAAAGAAACAGGGATATAAGTTTCGGATACGAGCGAAAGTTCAAATAATCCAATTGGCGTATCGGCAATGTTAGCGAACAGAGCGCTTCTTGGCTCGGCCAAGTTCTGACCGATGAAATCCGGATTTCCGCTTCGACTTGGTTTAAAAGCTCACGAATCTGGTACGACGTAGCAAAAGCCAAGCTGTGTTGCGCGCTCCAATCAAATACCTCTCTCTCGCTTTTACATTTATACATTTTTCTATTACAACAATTTTCAGAGACTCCCGCTGAATGTGTATTGTATGTCGAAAAAGTTTTGACTCGAATAACAGCGATGAGAATAGTCTAGACTTTTCAATCGGACTTGATAATATGGCGGAGGGTATTTTAATATGGCGTCAATGGGCGGCAAATTTGAAAACGAAAACTTTATCGAAATCATTCCAACTTTTTTATTTTCTAATTTTAAGTTTTCAATTTCCATCAAAGTAGTATTAAATTCTCGAAATGAACAATTTTTTCATATACAAAACAGTAATTGTGAAAAATGTATTAAAAAAGTCAACAAAATGGCGACATGCTTTAAGATAGCGTCAACCCGCACGAACGAAATATATATCGAAAATATAAGTAAAATATATTTTTATTTTTGTCTATAAACAATATAATTGTGACAATACGAGTAATATTTATTATATATTTGTTTATAAATTTCAGTATGTATAATTTAAAAATAATAACTAAAATATATTTTTTGTATACAAAATTTATAAAAATCGGCGATACATTTTATTGAAATTATTTATGTTATCATTTATTTATTAATTATTTTAATTTTTTCGTATTCAAATATAATAAATTAATAAAAACATTGCAATAGAATTTATTAATAAATAAATCGGAAATATTATTATTAATTCAAAAAATAGCATTCAACATTTGAAATGGAATATTTTTTGTCGTTGGAACGTTTTCATGTTTCCGATTAATCATTAGGTGACAATTTTAATGCGAGATCTCGATAAAAAAAGACTTATGCAAAATTTAAAACGTGAAATCGAAGCGAAGCACGACGGCAGGATTTATCTCGCCGTGACTTACCGCCTTTCGCCCCTCGCGCCTCCGTTTTTGCTCCTGATAGACACTGTATATGTACAGCCAGATATATAATGGAGGAAAGTGATTTCCGCAAAGTTAAAAGCCGCGAATCTCAAATTCTCTTTCCCGTCCACTTCTTTGCCCTCTTTCTCTCCGACAATAGTCACGTACTTTTTTTTCGCTGCACATGCACATAAATCAATATTTCCCATGCACCCTTCTGTCCCGCCTCAAACTTTTTAATTAAAATCTATTAACGGAGACAATTTAATCCGAGTTGATGTTCAATTGACTTTTATTTATGACAGTCAAACAAGTTTCAATCGTTTTTTTTTTTTTTTTAGTTTTTGTCTCGCATATCAGATTATTACATCAATTACGTAGTTTTATTGCGATCAGCGTTAAATGTTAAATGAAAAACGATTTTTGTTTGGAAGTTACGTCAGACTTGGGACGCGATAAAGCCCAGGCCGGGTGTACATTTTTCATCTCGGTATCGATAATTTGAAATCTTTAATTAACAGTCAGTCAAAATTAGTGGGCCGTGATTTATGACACACACGTTGAGCGTCGGCAAAGCCATTAAGTTGCCTATAGGTATACGCCACACATTTTCTTTTAATATCCGCGCGAACGTTTCAACTTATCCAACGATGTTTCGTGGTTTCCACGACGTTGCGACGATGAAAATTCGAAACACGTTCCTTTCTCTCTTTTGCATTCGATTTAACGCGTCCACTTTATTGTCGATATTCAACGGAAATGCCAGTTCCGATTCATATAAATAAATTTTATTATGTTCCTTTTTTCGTTTTATTAACGAGAGGAGAAATTTTAACTGATGACAATATTGTATGACATCATGTACATTTATTCTTATTACGCTTGCCTGTCAGATGTAAAAATTTAAGGCGCGATTTTTTAAAATAAATAATAAATAAATGAAACACATTGCTCGTGGCTTGAAAAATGATCGAGTGAAAAAAATGCAAATGTGAAACAATATTTTCAAATTTTTTATATTGTCAAATTATTAAATATGAAAAATTGAATTGAGAAAAATTAATATAAATTGAAAAAGGCATGAAAATATTTGATAATCGTATCAATTTTCATGAAGTTTAATTTGGATCTTATAGCTCGGGGGATAAAGACTCTAAATAACAAGAGGCGAGGGTTCGATTCCTAGCCCTGAAATTGAAAAAAATTTTTTTGTCTTTTTTGTATTCTGTTTTATTTTGAACAAATATTAAAATTATAGTTTTATCAAAGCTGGCTCGACGGACCATTTAAAATTGATCGAGTCATTTTGTCAGGGAATCAGTCCAATTTTCGTAAAACTATTAGGAGAAAAATGTTTTTTGTCTGAAGCACAAAAGGGAGTAATGAGAAAATGCCAAAGGGATGATAAATGGTGCCGTAGGATTATAATAATGAAGTTTCAATCGCGCGTCATTATCATGACGCGAAATTGTGTGTGTGAGTTTAAATAAATACTTGAAGTTTTGAGGAAAACATTGACATTACAAAGTTGCACATCTCATTTTCGTCGCTCGCAGCATCGAACAATGACACGCGCTCATCAGCCCGTCGAATATTTAGCAAAACTCATTGCCAAAGCAATCAAAACTTGAGCGAAGCCCTTGTCCGTCGAACATTCATCTCACTCGCTGAATACTAATGTCGGCGGGTTTCTTCGCCTTAACTAGTAACCAGTCTGCCAAGAAACTGCCTCCATGAATTTCATTTGTAAACTTCAATTAATTATTTCGTATCACTTCCACAAATATTTATCCAACTGTTCAACACTTTTGATTTACACCAAGTTGTTTTCAGTATTTTTGATAAATTATCACAAATTTGCATTGAAGTGTATCGCATAAAATAATCCATTACCGAACTGCATCATCCGAGCTTCTTAATCAGCAATATCCCAGAAACAAAATTTGAATCCATCCGATTGAAACAAAACTATCATTTTCTTGTTTTTAAATTACCAAATAATTCACGATCGAAAATCGAATCAAGAAAAATTAAAAATTATTCAAAAAACTATGAAAATGTTAGATAATTTCATCATTTTTGAAAGTTTATAATTTGTGCCTCATGGCTTGGGGGATCGTGGGTTGAATATATACAACGAGGGGCGAGGGTTCGAATCTTACTTCATAATTTTTTTCAAGTTTTTTTTTAACTTAAGAGTCCTGAATTTTAATTTCTTTATTGTCAAAGTTGTTTATTATAATTGTTTTGTAATATTTTGGATTTAAACGAAGGGCTGAAACAAAATATTTGTTATTTTTGTTTGTGAAAGCATTTGAAATTCGCATAGACTAATATTACCTCTCGTCATATTTGTATCTTTTCAGGAGAGAGATTCGAAATTATGATGATAATTTGGCGTTATTTTGTAGATTAACAAATTAAAGCTGTTGGCGCGAAGCGTCTGCTTCGTGTAATCCCATGGATAATTCCAAACACACATCCACAACTAGTTGCTGAGAGTGAATTAAAGACAAAGTTTCGCGACTGCATTCCGTGCATGAGCCAAACTCAAATTTCCCACGCGAATTAAACCCGCGAGAGTGCATTGTTCAAGCAAAGAAAACACTTTTTGGCGAGTGCACCTATTACGTCTTCCGGAGATTAAGCCAAATGGCTCTAGTTCGTGACAAATGAAACGGTCATATACTCACAGTAAGCAAAAGCCCCCTACCGAAACACAAAAAAAATCGTCCTCTCGCAATTGTGCAATTCATTTTCGTTAACTTTCACAATTTCATATAAATACGAACAACATAATTGGTCCAATTGAAACAAAATTGAACCTTTTAAATTTGAAATGCTCCGAATTTTGTTTTCAATATTGTCAATCAAATCGAAATCAAATTTATAACTAATTGTTTTTGAATCAATTGTGTGTAAATTCATTTGTTTGTTTATTGATTCAACAACCAGTGTGGACTGGAATAGACAATATTTATAGTTTTCGGCTAGGAGAGAGAATTATGTAAATGGATGCATAAATATTTTATTGGAAACATGTGTGCTGATACTTTTCCCGTATTCGATGTCAATTGGATCAGTGTGAATATCGTTTTTCCTCGAGTTCAGAAAAAGTTAACGAAAGGGGTGAAATAAAACGTATATAAAAAAGCAGGCGAAAAGGAAGAAAAGAAACAGAGATAGATGGGAGGCAAAAAGGGTAAAAGAATGTGTGGGTGTAGGGACACGTTTGTGCGATCGACTCGATTTGGAAATAAATTTTTTGTTCATTCGGTGGAAATAAAAAATTATACCCGAATGTGATCGTGTAACGAACGTACAGCCACCCTTTTTTATTTCAATTCAATTTTTTTCGCACTTTCTGTGTAAATTTAAAAAATTCAATTAACACTTAAAATCAAACGATTATTGGCAAAACAAAATAATTCTTTGAAACAAATTTTGGGACATGTTTAAATTATTATATAGTGTAAATATATTTAAATTTATATTATTGATATAAATACAATATATTTTATAAAATTTATATTTTCGATTTATAGAATGATTTATATAAAATACAGAGATATATTTTAAATCTGAATATATAAATATACGTGCAATATATTGAAAAAATTATCTAGAATCTGAAATTAATAATTTAATTTTTGAAATTTTAAATATAATTTTTTACAATAAATGTAATTTGAAGTTTGGGAAATTAAATTTTTTTTTTTCCAAAATATTGTCCTGTGATAAAGAAAACTCAAATCAGCTAAAATCTTTTCTTTTAGAAACACAATGTGAAGTAATAAAAGTGGAATTAATCCAAACTGTAAAATAAAAAGCATAAATAAACAATCGTGAAAATCGCAATAAAATATACTTTTTTGCCGTGCGGAATAGACCGTCCGAACTGACGGACATTTATGGCCCCTATCGCGCGTTACGTAAAAGCTTTTTCTCAAACTCGACAGTTGAGTTTTCGTAATGTTGTAATACTCTTACTCACTTAACTCGCGCGCGTTACCAGTAAAAATGAACCGGACGGTGTTTCTTGCACGAGCGACTCGAACGGTCATTTATGTTTGATACTAAGTGCCGCGACAAGAAAACTGGCCGTTATTAATGCAGAGGACAAACTTGATAGCAATCTTTTCGATCCATTACTCTATTACGACCGATAAATCGCGTTGATTCATCGCCTGCAAAATTATCGAACCTAATGATGTTTTTAATTAACACACTAATTCCTCCGATACAAAAGGAAACACCAAAACAAGAAAAATTATCAAACGAATAAAAGAAATTCACAGTGATAAAAAAAAATATATCTGAAAAAATAGCTGTCGAATTCAAAGAAATTTTGTCAGCTTTATGAATTGTGAGGGTAAATAATAAAAAAAAACGAGAGAATGTTTCTTGAAAAATTCCCACCAGACGAGATTTTTTTTTTTTTATTCGGACTCTCTTTTTTTGGCTTTAGAAAAAGGAGTACGAAAACAAGAAACATGCTCGAAATGGTTGTTCCAGCGAGCAACAAAGCGGTCCTCGAAAACGCGAATGAATTAATCCGTTTTGCAGCGGAGAGAGCTCACATGTTTTCGCCGGCGCTTTTGATTCTTTTTGTCGACGCCGCTACTTAAGCCCTGCGAGAGTCCTTTGACATCCGTGACTAAAAAGAACTCAAACTCAATTTATCCGCGAGCTCCGCTTGCTTTTATTGGCAAGAGCGCGATTTTATCGCGCTGCCCATATAGCCCCCGCTTTTATCCGGCTGATTAGGTTATTCGCGGCTCTTATGGCTATCTGCTTGCGAACGGAAATCGTCCTTCGACAATTGTCCTCCGATTCCTCGTATCACTGTAAATCATCTTTTTCAATTATTTCGAATCGTACTTGAAAAACCAAATTGTCAATTTACGAATAAAAATTTATCTGCTTTGAAAAATATAATTTGTATTTACATTCTCAAACAAAAATATATCTCCAAATATATTTCACGAATATTATCTATATTTCTAATATATCCGTATATGTTCTATATGAGGATTATATATGTCATTTATGAATTACCTATTTACGCTAATAAATTGTTTTATAAATTATAAAATCAATTCGATAAACTTCCAAATATATTTATATTTATTTTCTATATTAAAAATATATCCGTGTATAGAATATATGTATATTTGCATATAAATCATTTATAAATTATCTTCCAATTATTTTTAAATTAAAATATAATATCATTTTTTAATGAATATATGAATAAAATATGTAATAAATATAAATTTTATAAAAAAATATTTTTTTTATCCTTGTGGAAATAAAGATCAAATAAATTTGTTTACTTAACGAAAAATGAAAAATAGTTACATGTTCAAGTTTTTAATCTATTTAGTTTACAATGGAAAAAAGTAGGGCGATTGCAGATCGGCAATAACCGTCGATGAGTCAAGCGAAGTCATGGGAAAGCGGAAAACGCTCTTAGGTATTACGAGTACAGGTATATCGTTTGCAGTTGATTAGAACAATTCCTCCGATAACTGCAGCAAAGTTAACTTTTAATTGATCTCTGAATCGAGCAGACAATCGTGCGATTAATTCGACAGTTACGGCTGCGTTTTATTGCCCACATTAATGTGTATTCGCTCGTGCAACAATTTATACCAAATTAAATGTGCAGTTATCATTTCTACCACTGTTATATCATTATCTAAATTCTTTTCACAAACATACTTGATTTTTAATTTTTTTTTTCTTCCAGAATCATTAATTGTTTCAATCTGAATCGAAAAAAATTAAACAGAATTTAAAAGGATTTGAAAACGTTCAATATTTTCATTGTTTTCGAAAAAAAAATTTTTTCAGTTGAGGGCTCGGGGAATAAATGAATGTATCAGATTTGACGAGGGTCGAGGGTTCGAATCTTCACTCCAACTTTTTTTTTAATTAGATAATTTACCAAATTCTTTATTACTAAAATTTATTCGATTATAATTCTTGACAATGCAAATTGTTTTAATTAATGATTAAAAAATTTACATTTTTACAATGTTGTTTTTCCGTGCAACGTTTAAAAAATGCAACGTGGCTTTTTTAATTAAAAAACAAATACGCATTGTTATTCCCAAAGTTTGATTTCATCTCTCGGAGAGGTGTGTGGCAAAATTGTGTCAGTCATTTGATATAGCTGCCGATCACTCCGCAGCTGGGCGTGCGCGCAATCAAATTATAAAATAGTTTTTGACCCGCGCGCAGGCGAAAACAACGTCGTGATCTAATTGTTCTGAATAGAGTATTTGCAAATGAACCGCGTAACAAATTTCGCGAACACAACGCACGTTTGACGTAGTTTTCAACTATTCGCGAAAACTGCGGTTGCGCAAAATTGTTTAGCAAATTCGATTGAAATGAAATGTTTTGCGTACGGCGCGCACACATTCGCGCACTCATAATCAATTATTGAAAATTCGCCGCTTCAATTCAACGTCCCCAGTTCGTTTGCAAACTTACTTTTTTATTCCAGCGGTTCCGCAAAAAAAAAAAAAATAGAAATTCACGATCATAAGTTATAATTGAATTTTGTTCCATTCATTTTTATTAACTCGAATGTAATTTTTTTTATAATGCTTTGTTTTTTCAAAAATATACCAATACCGTTATGATGTTGTTTTTTTTACTATTAAAAAAAAAAATTTAATATTGAAAAAATTGAATGAAAAGTTGATCTTTGAGCGAACCGTTTCAAGATTACAGGAACGTTTGAAATTTGAATAATCAGATTCGGAAAAATGAAGAAATAAAAACCCCGTTCATTAGAAGATTTAAATAAAATTTTCTTCTTTGCGGTTAAAAAGGTTTAATAAGAGAAGGTGAAATCGGGTCAGAAGGCGAATTATTTCGGTATCAGTCAAAGTCACGTTCGCCTTATTTAATTTGAAAACAGCGAAAAGCCACGTCTCCCTCGGGACGAGATTTCACGAAGCATTCTGTTCTAGAGATATACATCCAGGTCGCTGTCGCGTGACGTTTGCACTCGACGAAACATATCAAAGTGCGACTCTTTTCTCGCGAAGAAACGGTTATTACTCGTGGCAAATCACAGCGCGAGGAAAGAAAAAACAAACCGAGATCTAATTTTTGTTTTCGTTGAAACAAAATGTTTTAAAAAGTTGCACAAAAAAATTCAATCATAAAAAAGTTCGACGAATTAAGGAAGTGCGGCGGGGGGGGGGGGGTGAGTAAATTTTGTCGGCTATTTTTATTCAGGCCCGGCAGTGACATAAAATTAAAAATAATCCGGCTTTAATGGCGAGCAACCGCACATTAATCTCGGCGCACAAACGCGGCACATAAATATTTGTAAAATATTGCACCATCCTTCGCGCGATAATACAAATGCCGGAAACGTGTTTCTCTAGGGCGCATTTTTCTCCGGTTTATTATCATGTCGAATGCACTGTTTTGTTTTTCGTGCTCGCATCACCCCTCGATGTAAATTGACCTACTCGATTCCGTTCCGCGCGAGCAACGAATTTCTATATCTGAAATTGATGCAAAAAATTCCCCGCATAAGAAAAGAATCAAATGTGCGTAATTTTTTCTACCCTCAAAATGATCCCTGATTCATCAAATTGTGCTATTTTTCTTATTACTCGAAAAAAAAAGTTGAAGTTATATTTTTGTAATTTTTTATTATTAAAGATAAATATATCCACAATCAATTCAATTTATAAAAAAATCGGTTTAAAAATCTCATCAAATGTTTAATAATTAATAAGTTTTGTAAAATTTCGAATTTCAGGAAAATGGCTCGGTGGATAAAGACATATACTTTGAAATAATGAGATACAGGGGTTCGAATCCTACTTCCAATTTTTTTTTTTTAAATTGATCACACTTTTTACTCGAATTGATTTTTAAAAATTATCAATAACTTTGGTTGTACTTTTTTCACTCCTAAAGAGATTACGTACCATGAGAAAAATTTGTAATGAATATGAGTTATAGTTCATCTGACAAATTTTTTCGTTTCGATAAAACTTTATTTTCCAAAGAGTTGGGCTGGAGAAAAAAAGTGTAATTAAAGCAGAAAAAAAATTGTGTGTCGTGAATTGCTGGCGAAACTGTACATCTGCCTTAGCAGAATCTCGCAGCAGACAAAGTCCGGAAAGTTTTCGGCCGACTTTCATTCGCATCTTCCATTACCGTACGGAAGAAAACCTCGGGCTTTATGCGCGCGAGTAAGTACACAGACAGTAATTAATCCGAGGTGTTAAATCAAGACCGTGAATGCCGCGTGCGACTCACTCTCGAGACGTGTTCTTATTCTGACGATGAGTCTAAACCCACCCACAAAAACTACTCTTTAAAATCCGGTCCATTTCAAATCGTAAGAAAGATTTGAAATAAATAAGTCGGGACGTATGTGAGTTTCAGTTTTTCAACTTTTCATGTGCTCTGAAATTAAAGGGTCATCTAAAACTTTTGGAAAAATAAACATTTTTAATATACACTGTAAAAAAGAAGTATAATTT
>JAAMPD010002948.1:0-12200 GCA_025266255.1 Trissolcus basalis
ATTGACCATATATATTTGAGTATTTTCCGTATATGGACTATATATTGGCAATATATTATAGCTATTTTCCAAAACGATCAATATATTGTTCATATATTGTTAATATATGGTGAACATATGATTTTTAAAATAATATATTATTAATAGATTGACAATATATTATTTTTCATCAAATTATATATTGTTCATATATTGACCATATATATTTGAGTATTTTCCGTATATGGACTATATATTGGCAATATATTATAGCTATTTTCCAAAACGATCGATATATTGTTCATATAATGTGAACATATGATTTTTAAAATAATATATTGTCAATATATGTTTTATGTATGGACACAATATATGATCCTTTTTACTAGGGTTGTTAGGACAAAATATTGATTGTAACAAAAATGAAAAATTTGTCACATCAAATAATCTCTTAGTTATGAGCTATTAATTTATGCAAAAATACATATACCTGTAAATTAATTAATACATGAATACATAATTAATACATAAATCAGACTTCCATTTTGAGAAAATAATTGAAAGGCCGGATTCAGTAATGGGACTAACGCTCTTCAAATTGTTTTTCAGATCAATTCAAAGTTTTGTTATAGCAGTCAACTTCAACAAATCGGTATCGCTTCAATTGTCTTCAATATATTATAATTTCTACAACAAAATTTTCATATTACATTATATTCAGATGAACTAATTTGTATGATAGAATTGGTTATGTTATATTTCCATTTGTCAATTAAATGATTACACAACGGAGAGATATTCGCGATAGATCTTAAATTAAAATCAGCATCAGATGTGATTGAAGCAATAGAAAAAGTTCGCCGAAAGAGCCTTTCGATTTTAGTTTTCAAGTTCAGTTGGCTCGAGAAGATTTATCGGCGCGTCCATGTGGCTGCATCTTCTTATCCAAATAGTGATTGGTCCTTCGAGTTTGTTTTCACATTTTTCTTCCTTAACTTCTTCAACAAGCGGAGTTTAAATGGCAAACATATATTATGTACGCAATCTCAGTAAGATGGATATAAAATGATTCGAATAACGCTAGACAATCTGGATCAACTAACAATTTATCCGCGTCGGCCTGCAAATTAATTTCAATAGTTATATGCGCGTTTCTAATTAGAATTCATGGAAAACGAAATGCCGTAGTGAAAAACAAGAAATAAATAGGATTTTGTGAAATTAACACTTTCGTGCTGTATAAAACTCCCTCTCTACAATATAGCAGAGGCGTTTGAGAAACACAGCACTAAGAAGAAAAAAGGACATGACGAGATAACTATTTATTACGTCCTTTGAAATAGACCACGTGACTACATACACAACAGCATTTTATATTTCGTAAATTCTGATCGTGAGTTCTTCATACAGACGATGAACCTTGCTCGTGCAGCATTATGATGTTTTTGAGGATATTTCATTTGTAAAAATGCGATTTATAAGGTTGAGAAAATTCCTGGAGCAATAATTTTGTAAGCTCGTTAAAATAACAGATGAGGTTAGATTTTTTTAGGAAAACACTGTATCAATTTAATATTCAAATATAACGTTTTTTTAACTTATTTTTATTTATTTATTTTTATTAACTTATTTTATTTTTTTGACTTATTAAAATAATAAAAAAAAATAACAAAAAGTTTCCACACAATATTCGAAAACACATCAAAGGAATTCGCAGCTAAATTTTCATTGAAATTTGGAAATAAGAAAGTGAATTTTTCTTATCAACTGTAGGTAATATATGAACAATTAAACGTCGATCGATGCAAAATGTTTGGAATAGTGAAATTGATCATGTCGGCGAACGTGAGCAATTTTTCGTGTATTGTTTTGTAAGTGCGAAATTCGTTCCACTATAATCACAAAGGCTACTGTATAAATAAGCACATTGCAACTTTCACACTTTCGCAGCTTTTTAATCTTGAGTCCAGCCGGGAACGTTTGCCACGTTCTATTGCAGATGATTCTTGGCATACTACACGATCAAGAACGCCAAGTTATTTCCGAATGAGATGAGCGGCGTGTGCGTTCGTGTTAGTTTCCGCTGCGGCATGAGTTTGAATGATTAACACGTGGTAAAACGCTACTTTATGAATGAACGACGTTTCGCATACAAGCGTTTTGCGGGGAAAGTCTGTCGCGTACAATTTCTCTTTGACGCCACTGATTTAGTCATTAATTAATTACGATCGAATAAAAATATCAATTAGGATATAAATCGCGGAATCAAGGAATAATATACACAGGAAAAAAATGTTATAAAATTTAATGAACTGTATATACGGGTGACCGATCAAAAGAACTCGTAAAAAAATATTCAAACTTACAGCAAATTTTAATGAATGAACACGAGAAATTAATTTTGTGGTATTTTCTACGGAACAGTTTAATAATTTTTATCAAAAATGGATTCTTCAATTATAGAACAGTTTGGTAAAAGATATACAAATTGTGATAATAATAATTATAACTATTCTCTCCGTGAATTTTAGATTTGTCTATTCCATATACTGTATACATACAGTACAGTAAATTTTTATTTATGAATTGTAATAATTTTTTCTTAGTGTACACTTAGAATGGTCAAATTCTTACCTGAATTGAAAGAGTAATTAACGAAAATGTTTACGACAAAATATCATATGTTCTTAAGCAACTTTCGAAGAATCCATTTTTGTTATAAACAATGAGTTGCCAAGAATAAAATTTAAAAGAATTTTTTTCAACTACTTTGAGATTGTCGCAATAATTTCACTACGATAACGGTTTTTTAATTTTTCATTACTACGACAAAACGGTGACGTTGAATAAAAAACATTTTCTTTCGATTTTTTTGAAAAAAGTTTCCACTTTATTTTGTTTGCAACTTTATCATAAATGACAAAATCAACAGTATTTATTAAAATGCCTCCGTGAATGTATTTTAGAGTAAAAATCGGTTCACTAGATTTAGAGAAAAGTTGACAACCGCATATCTAAAAACATAGTTTCGGGTAAAACGTGATCGTTATAGGTATGCATTTATAGTGCGAATACTTGTTGATATTTGATATTCATTTGCTTGTAACTAACTCGAATTACAAGCTGGAAATTCAAAATATGATTCTGAAAATATTGTAGATTACGGAAATGCAGAAAATCCATCTTTTTAATTACCCAAGTGTATATTCCTAACAGCACGGATGTTTAAAATATATCATTATATATTTTACATATAAGTCGTTTATAAACCAGCAACAAAATGAATAAAATATAAAATAAATATAAATTTATTGAAAAAATATAATATATTTATATGAAAATGTAAATTAAAAAATATGCATTTTCGTCCTAATGAATTAGGTCTACCCATAATTGAATTTCATCGATTGAAACTAATAAAATTTTATTCAATAACAATTCAATTTTATTACTGATCATTAACGGCATAACAAAATCGAGCTCTGTAATGTACAGAACGGTTCATCGATTGAAACTAAAGTGTGACGTAAATAAAACTGAAACATAGTTTGGTGCGATCAAAAAGTTCCCGGCTAGAGCAGAGAGGAAAGACTTTTCTTTTTCCAATGCCATGTTACATTTTATATATATATATTTTCTCTCTTTCGTTCATGCAATGAATTTTATAATTGGAAGTATACATGTCTTCTATTTATCTTTTTTATCGTGTTATTCATTATTGAAGAAGTTGGTCGGCGTGTTTTTGAGAATGCACGTAAACAGGTGTACGGTGCAAAGAAAAAGACATAACGTGGAGGAACGCTGGAAAATTCGATGCTTCCGACGGATGTGCGAACACTCCCGATGCGGAATGTAATTCAGTAGCAGGGTTCCTGTCAGCCGAGAGCTAAACGTGGCTATAAATTATTTATCCCGATGAGGTCGAGGTCACGTTGTTGTAAATACAATTTTAGATACTTTCAAAGCGAGCTTTTGGATTTCGATCACGAGCAGACTGAGTCTCTGAATCTTAATTTTTTTTACACATTGTTTCTTAAGCTTGAAAACAGAATCAGGCATGTGCACTAATACAAAAGGTAGTACTCCATAAAAATGTACATATTTATATGTAGTATACTTGGCATGCTCAATGAATTTACCAAGTATGAAAGCAAAACTTTTTTTTCACCAGAGGAAGCCAGATTGAAAAACCGAGTAGTTTGTAAAATTCTTGCAAGTTGTAATGTGTGGATCTCATCGAGATAACCCATGTATTTCGATTTTAAAACAATTCTGAAAATTCTGATTTTTTTTTTTTAAATAGATAAAGTAGAGAAATTATATCCGAGTTGGATTTTTCTACCAAAAATGTAATTTTTTTTGTCAAAAATTATAAATGAACATACGAGTAAAAATATAGGTGAAAATATATGTTAGAATATATTATGAATATATACGATTTATACAACTTATAGCTGCATTTCTTATAAAAATTGTTTTTATATAAAAGTTTTTTATAAAGATATATTTTAGGGTATATATTTATAGATATATATAAATAATACATATAATGAAATATATATACGATTTAAAAAATATATATATATATATTTTATTATATATAACATATGTTTTTTGCAAAAGATTCTTGTAATATCATCACTTTTCGAAGCAATGTCTTAATTTCAAACATGAACTTTTCTAGGTATATATTCTCATGCAGTCTGCGATGCGAATAGCCACTTTCTTTTTCAATAGCAAAATAGAATTCCACTAGAATAATAAAACACAAATCATGTTTGTTTGTGTGTTTGGTCGTGAAGATCTCAGAAACGACTAGAGGAAATGAAATTTTCTTTTCTTAGGCGTATTTCAAAGTTCATCGAAAGTAAAATTTTATTGCATAAAAATAATGATGTTTTTTTCATCAGAGGTTTGGAAAAGATGGCATGAACCCAAGTAAAATGGAATTGACGATGTTTTTATAAGGCAATAACTATGGAATTAACAACACATGAACGATAAGCACTCGATATACACTAATGCACGTAGAGCACGTTCAAACAACTCTGTTTTTTTGTCGCGTACAAATGTTTGCACCGATACGTCCTCTCGATGCGTTTGTGCATAAGTAAATCCTAAAATGCCCCACGCTCTGTTTATATTCTGACAAAAACAACTCGGTCATGCCTTATGAAATATTAAAGTGCACAATTCAATCCACTGAAATAAAAATGAAAACATCGCCAAAACGAATAACAAAAATTCAAACAAAAAAAAACAACCAAATCCAATTAATTTAAATTTTTTACACAAACAGTTTTGTCGTTTCTCGTTCGTATCGTAATTAATTTAACGTGTTTTAGACAATGTGCAGCAATGCAAAATAATCGTTACGCCATCTCTTGGTAAATTCTACAATGACGTAATTGTTTCCTGTTTCCTTTTTCTAAATATAAATGAATACCACGTTTTTTAGGCGGCAAAAATTTTTAAACGAACAAAAAAACAAATTTATCTCACAGTCCGCTGCACGATAGCATAAAATTGAAAGAAAACGGAAACTTTTTTCTCCTGCCGCTAAATTCTTCTCTCCACTAGCGCATTTTTTTAATTTTCACCGAGACACAAAGTAGCAGAAGAACTTTTCAACTAATTTTTTTTCTTTTCCGGTTATGCATGATAATTGCTGATAGTTATTTCAATTTATGAAGTACTTTTATATCATACAGAGATACTGTACCTATAGAAAACACTTATAATTCAATCTTTCATAGATGTTATGAAAAAAAAACATTTAGGTGACATTTAGAAGAGGGAATCACCTTTTTTTCGGTTTTGCGCGGCCCCTAAATTTTCTTAAAGCTTGTTCTCAATATTTTAAGATAGTAACAATTTCAAATTTGATAATTTGATTTTAACCGTAAAGTTCTAATAAAAATTATTAAAATGAATTTTTTGAGAAAAAAAATTGGATCAAAACACCATTGTTTGGTCGCCAGAATATTTAGGCGCAAATAAAAAAAAATTCAGGTAATATTTAAAAAAAAAATCCCATTTTTTTGTTTTCTAAAAAAGCAAAAAAGCTTTTGTTTGGTGCCTAACAAGCCTCGCCCCAAAATTTTTTGAGCTTCGCAAAGTGTTCTTTATATATAGATCATAATCATATTTTTGCAAGCCTTTTTTAAACAATAGTTAAATTTGAACTTTTCATTTTTGAAGGTATCTCTCTGCTTTAATCAATGCGACTTTATGCTATTTTTGATGGATTTGTTTATAAACTTTACTATACATATATCATTAAATTTTGTAATAAAAAATAGTTAATATTGTTTGATTTTGTGTACCAATTTTCAGTCAAGAAATTATTAAGAGATGGCATAATCATTCCAGTAGTCTCATTAGAAATATTACTTCTGATATATAATAAGGAAAGTTTTGCAAGCAATAATTTATCATTTACATTAAGAGGAAAATAAATATTCGATCGTAATCGCCAAAACACAAACAGAATTCGAAATACGTCTTTGAAATACTTGTACTTAAATACTGCCCAACCCTAATTTATACAGAATTGATTGATTTAATTTTTGTCATTGAATAATTAAACGACTTTAATCTCAAGTCGACTGATGCAAGCATGGAAGGGAAAACAAGAGAACAAATTATTCGTGCTTTTTATTGGACAATCAGTAATATTATCTTGCAAAACGTTCAAACAATTGGAATAAATTTTGCGATAAATGATAAACGATCAGGCGATTCAATTAAATTCTGAGTAAAATGATAATTATTTTCTCTGCGGATTGCAAATATAATTCAACTTTACAGCGGTTTTACGTTAACGTAAATTAACGGCGTGGATTTTATACGTTACATGATTGAACGTGAAGGTTCAATCGAGTTTGATTGTTCTGACGTGCACAATTTTGCTGTCAATAATATCATTAAATATTGATAATACCGTGAACGACTTGGTTAAAATCGTCCGTTTGAAGTAATTCGCAAGAATGCAGTGCATCTGTGAAGCGACCAGCCTCGCTCGTTCAAGAACCAGTTTAATCTCGAGAAAGTACACACTCCGCGACGGCTGAATGAAACTTAAGAGTGCTGCTTCTCGAAATCGTATTTTTCTGGCTAAGAACGATACACGTGCTTTTGACATACGAGAGTACGTGACACTGGTCGAGCTCAAAAATGTGCACCGACTCCCAAATCAACTGCCAGTGTTCAAAATACAAAAACCACATAATTATTTTATATGCTTCTCACCTGTCTATTGTTTTTTCATTTAACTCAAATTTATAACAAATTAATTTATTATAGTAAATCGCAAAACTCGACCGGACTTGGAATTCAATAGAATTTACTGTAAAATATAGTAATATTTATAATATGTGTAATAAAACTTCCCACACAGACAAAAATATATATGTTTCAAAATATATTTGACGTATATTTTTATATTTAAAATATATCCGTATAATATTATTCTACGTATAAGTCTTTATAAATTATTTATAAAGCGACAAAAAATTATATTAATAAAATATAAAATAAATATAACTATTATTGAAAAAATATATTATATTTATGAGACATTCTATGTCAAACGGGCCACCCTGTTTTTAAACGCTTTTATTTAGTTTCACCGAAAGTTTTTGCACTTTCGAATTGAAACGATATATTACTATTTAAACATGACGCCAAAGCAAGTATTTATATTTAAAATTGAAGCGAATCAAAGAATAAAAATGACGATCTTACAGATTTTTTAATTCAAATTAATTACCCTGGTTAAAAAAAATAATAATAATATCCTGATAAATGCAACAAACAAGACATTTGAACACAATGTTCAAACTAAAATTTTCTAATCTCAAATTTTGATTGGTGGTACACATACATATCCAAGCTTGAGACCGGTCTATAAAGATAATTCGTAATTCTTGATCATATTGAATAGTTGAGAAATTTACCATGTTTTTGTACTTCTGAATTAAAACGATATACTATTATTCCCCTCTCCCATGTGACAATAGAAGAAATGATTGAAATGGTTAAACTTTTTCTTCAATTACTTAAATTAGCGAACAGAATATTATCATCAAATTTCAAATTATTTTGTATTAAATTTTTTACTTTATTTTGAAAATGTGCAAAAAAGCAGACAAGATGATTAAAAAGAAATCCAAACATCGTCATGAAACACTATAGAATAGAGTGTTGATAGAAGCATTATACTTTGTCCGTTTTGATCCCGTCTTTGTGAATGGGTATACGTGCAATGAGCCGTACAGAAAGCGATATCTACTCGGAGGACACTAAAGGAGTCGCCGTAACTTTTGTCAAGTGTACTGCGGTAGCGGCATCAAAGATAGCGCTTTTGCTACGAGCTCATCGAATTCGGTTAACGGGTAGTTCTTGAACTTAAAAAAAAAAAATTCTCTTAGAGTGATGGATCGAACTTGGAGTATCACGAAGAGTGCAATTCAACTTACCAATCCCGTGGCATTCTCCAAGGCGGAAACATTTCTCAAAAATTAAATATGCACACAAAAAACAGTTTGGACAAATGGTTTAATTTAATTGCAACAGCGCGCGGTGCAGTGACAAAATCAATGAACGTGAGCGCAAACGCTTCAAAGATGTCTGACAACTTTTTCTTTGCAATTGAAAACTTTTGCGGCCGAGCAAAAGGATTTTTCTTTTTTTCACGTCGATCGATCGAGCATAACGATGCAATTACAAAAAATTGTATAGCATTTTGAATAATTATCGAAGCGGAAAGATTGTTAGGTAAGAATATAATGATTCAAACGAAATTAATTGAAATGAAAGATCGGCGCTCGTGGTTGATTGGGTGTAATAAATTGAGAGACGATTTTTTGTTCCCCCCCCCCTGTCCCCATCTCTTCGCGGCTGACCTGATTATCGTCGATAATGTACGGAATTGGAAACAGAGGGATGGATGGAGCGCTGATTGGGGACATAAGTCGAGGCAAAGAGATGGCGATGAGGAATGCGTAAAGCGTTTGAGCTGCGTGCAGAAATCAGTCCCTTTTCAATTGGCGGGCGATAAGCGAAGCACCTCTGTTGTACGCGTCGTGTGTATTGGCTGCTTTGTATGGGTCGTATCTTTGCTGTATCGAGCGTAACTAATCTGAAACGAGTTTACACAGCAGTCTCGTTAACGAGCATAAAACACCGGTAGCCGCGAGTGATTGATGATCCGAGATCGAGGGACAAGCAATATACGGAAACCCGAATCGCTTAAGTACCAATAGGCCTGAAGATCAGTCTCACCACTTGCTCGCTTTGTTATTACAATTTTCGCCACCAGCGCGACGCCGCTCTTCTTTCACAGTCACCGTCATTACTTTTTGCTCGTCCGACAAAACGAATGAATATCTGTTTAGATAAAGACACTAAATGCAACATCAGCTTCTATGTGTAATAACATCACTCCCATTCAATGCAATTCGCATTTTATTTCATCTTTTTTTTATGCTAATGTTTTTTTATTTCTTATCTGAACTTTGGATTATTTTATCAATGTATCGTACAATAGTTAGAAATCACTCAAATAAAATTTTTTTTTGTTCAATAGTTTTTCCATTGAACCAACTTTCACACAGCCCTCACGGAAAAATGACATATATTTAAAATATCTAACTTTTTGCCGCTAAAAATATATTTTATATGTATTTTGACATATATTTAACCGTATATTTTCAGTTAAAATGCATAAAAAATATATTTTCAATTATATTCTCGAATATAAAATAAATATATGTTCCACAGAATTTTCGTTATCAAATTTGAAAATATATGTTACATATATAACTTTTTGCCGAAAATATATTTACTATATTTCAACATATATTTTCGTGTATATGTTGATATATATTATTTTCAATGAGGGAGAGAAAAATGAATTTGGAAATTTGTTATAGAAACGCAAAACCTGACCGTTTTTGCAATTCAGTGAAATTATTTACTATAAAATGATAAAATTTATACTGAATCTTTATGTTATGAAATGTATTATTCTTTAAAACATAATAATAAAATTATTATTATTATCAATTATTTTGAAGCAAAATTTATTGTATTATGTGTAATAAAATTTCGAATATTGAAATTGAATATTGCAATATCATAAATTATGGTATTTTTATATCAGTTATAACTGCAAATATATGTATATAAATCAAATTTCCATTACTTTGTTTTTTGTTTTTTTTTTTTTTTTTTTTTTTTATAGCGAAGAAGAAAACTTACGTCATAATCGACTGCAATTAACTCGAAATGTTATAACCAAACAAATCCCTTGACTTCGTCAAAAAAAGAAGAAAAAAGCGTGAACCACTCTTTCACACTTTAACAAGTCGCTGTAATCTTTATTGAGTTAAAAAACTGCGTACATAGAGGGTGTTTACGGACCGAGAAGTTGAGAGCTAGGAAAAAACTGAATCGACAAAGTTTGTGTGTTTCAATTTTATGTAATAATCGTGGCAAACGTAAAAAGTACAAACACGTCAGGTTGACGATAAAAGAAAAAAAATAAAAAAATGTGAACAAAAATAATTGTTTAATTGTGTTTGATTTTAAATTGTGGGTTTGTGGTATAGGACGAGCAGGGGTGAATATGCTTAAGCCCAAAACAAAAAATATCCTTGCGTGACAGTGAATTGTTGTACTTTTATTTTCTCATGGGATTTGAGTTGGAGTATTTTTCAGGCGATTTTAATGAATTATAGCTATACTAGACAACTCTCACACCTTATTATTTTTACTATTCAAAATTTGTATCTAGCACGCATGGACGACTAGAGTCAAAACTAACCGATTCGCTCTAGATTTTCAGGGCACTAAATACGCAATTTAAAAATTTCCTATTACTAATCAAAGTCACCATATCAAAATTTAAAACATGAAAACAGAATAAACTAGAATAACCTTACAATTATTTGAAAATAAAGTGCATTTTGTAGTGCTCCGCAAGCCCTACAAGAAAATGAAAATTTGCTATGAAAAATATCGATCACCTCATAAATAATGCGATCTATACGTTTGAGAAAATTTTTGCAGCAAAAATTCTGAGCAATCAATTGCGACTGAATTAGTTAATTCCAATGTTGTTATGTTCGATAGAATTTAGGTTATACAGGGTTGGCAATCAAAGAAACATTCCAAATTTAACGTAATGTAGGTATCACGTGTAACAATGCTATCTCATCAGCCAATGATATTGCAATTTCTATTGCTAACCAAAGTTACTAAATAAAACATTTTGAAACGCGAAAACAAAACAAACTAAAATTATTGTTAGGTGTTGACTACTCTCACGGTGGGGTGTCGCCCTCTATGTATAACCACAGTTGCCGATCTTGTATTTCCTATATTTCACATCCTATGTTCCAATGTCAACATGTATTTTTGAACTATCAGTAATAAATAAAAAGTAGTCAAACCTAAAAGACTTGTATTTTGATAAAATAGTGAGTCTATTTTTTCCCTATTTCTATTATATTGTACTATTTTTCTCCTGAAGTTCGCTTTGAATGCACAGAGAGAAAAGTCTCTATAAAAATTACTGAACTGTTCAATAACCGATAGACAGAAACAAAATGTCACATAAATTTTTGAAAAGTTCAGTAAAATCATGTGCAGTAAACTAGTGCGCATCAGTCTACTTGTTGTCTGAAACTTCCCATATATAAGTGGGAAATAAATGTTGGATATATGGCACATATATGCCACATATATGAGCCATATATGTTTGATGAAACATATATGCTGCATATATGCTGCCATTTATGCAACATATATGGTTGCATTTATGTGACATATATGCAGGCATAAATGCCCACACGGACAAAAATATATGTTTAAATATATGCGGAATTTATATTTTTCATATAAAGTAAAATATTTTTTTTTTTCGATAAAATTCATATTAATTTTATATTTAATTTATACAACTTATTACTGCTTTATAAACGATTCATAAATCACGTATATATTATATATGAACGAATATATTTTAAATATAAAAATATATGTAAAATATATATTTTAAAATATATTTTTGTCCGTGTGGGTGTCGGTATATATACACGCAGAAAAATATTTTGGAAAAACTGCTATAGTTTATAGGGATTAGGCTACACTAAGCATTGTTTCTAATATTTTCCTATAAACTATAGGAAATTGTATGAATCTTATACGATTACTTC
>JAAMPD010002949.1:0-12187 GCA_025266255.1 Trissolcus basalis
GCTTGTTCGGGTCCCGCCAGGGTTGTATGTTTTGACGAACCAATCAGTGCCACGCGGCTCCATATACCGCCGAACAATGCTTGTCAACTGATTTATCATTGTTAAGGGCCGATCATACAACTCAAAATACCGTGTGTAATTCTGTATTCGTGCCTGCAGGCTCTTTTCAATTAAGAATCCATTTACTAAAAAAATAGTTTCAGGTGATGCACTTTGTACGTCGTTTTACACCGAGTAGTGTTTTTTCATCGAATCTTAAAAAACGGAAAAATTTTTTGTTGACAAACTGTCAATCAATTTGCGATGAAATATCAGGAACCCGATCAAGATATGCTTATTACGTAAAATAATAAATAATGTTGATTATTTGAAATATGTCAATTTCTGTATTGTGCGTTGAAAATTATATCGGAAAATGTTCATTGTGTTATTCACTGTTGCAAAGTACAAAATCATAATTATTCATCGCATTTGATTCAAAATTTCATATCGAAATTCGTTCCAGTGCATGATTGAATTTATTTATTTATGAAACGTGATTTCTCCTACATTCATTTGAGCTTGATTAAATATTTGTTTTAACTTTTCATTCGCGTATGCAGCCCAGATAATAATGATAAATATATAATAATAAATAGTTTGTTATTTTGTTTATCGATATTATCTTTCAATGAACGTGTTTGTTAATTGAATATAATGAAAATACATTTCTTTATATTTTAGTTGAATTTCCTGTTTTCATTATTCTTTATTAACAAAACAACATAAATAACGGATATAACTAGAATACAAAAACAATAAACAAACATTGTTTCATAGATCAGGTTGAGATTTTTTGTCTGTTGTTTTTTTTTTGAATTTCAAAATTCATTTGGAATTCATCTTAGAAGAAAATTTGATATTCAGGAAAGTTGTTATAGTTGTAAATTTGATATTCGTTTTGTGAATTTTGTGATTCTAATTTGCTCTAAAAAATAATAAAAATATGACGTACGACGTTCAGTCAGACATTTTTTTATTAGAGCACATGCAGCCCGTTTTGGGCGAAACAATTTTGACGAAAGCTATTTCACAAAGTTATTTGGAATATTCGCGCAAAATCACGCGATGAAGGGCAGTCATTGTGTTGATGCATATTGTATGCAAAAGGAAAATAGTAAATAAATTGGTAAAAAATATTCAAATTTGTGAGACAAAATGATTACAATATATAATAAACTGGCGCCAACATAATTTTAAAAATGAACTGTTTTATTAGCAATCAACGATTTCATCAACATAATCAATAATTGATCATGCCAATATTTTTTAAACAACTAAGGGGTTGTGCCGCCTGCGCGCGCCAACCCCCTCTTCACGATAATTTACTGTTTACATTGATTACCAAATTAAATTATCGATTGCAAAAAAAAAATTTATACAAATTAACATACTTTTTAACATTAATTACAGTGACGAACGCATGCAATTAACTTCTAAGGCTACAAAAACGTGATCACAATGTTTACTAATAACATTGAAAGCCACAATTATTGTGTATCAAACTGCACACACGCTCGATGAATTTTTTCCCAAAATAATCAAGTTGACACTCTTTACATGAACAATGTCGATCAGATTCGTTAATTTTTTTTTTCTAGAGCCTTAAATAAATGAACGAGTTCTAAAAATTCTTGTTATTTAACTGTGAAAATATGGTATAGTTTTAATATACATAGATTATTATCTTTAAAGACAAACTATATCGTATTTTAGGCAAAATGTCTAAGTATCAATTAAAACTTTTAAAAGGAGAGAATATGTATCAAATTTAGACTTTTAACACTTGTTAAAAGAGTTGTTAATTGAGACTCCTAAGACTTGTAAAAAGGTCTTGAATTAGGAATTTTAAGAGTTTCAAAGCTCAAAGGTCTTAAAATCCAGCGAAACGTCCACATTCAAACTTGTCCGGCAAAAATGTCAGCGGAGATAATTTATTTGTTTATTACAGGTAGAAAAAAAATAAATGAATTATCAATCAATTAGAAAAACAATTATACACCATATGATAATCAATATTTCATTATAACAAAGTATTTATACATTAATAAATAAAGTTTTTGTTTCAAACGTTTTTTGTTGGGTTGTTTCTATTAAAAATGGTAAAATAGATTTACAGATAACTTGTTATAAAATAATCCAGTATTGATGAAGTGAAATGTACATTGGAGAATGGGGTATTTAATTTCTAAGAGTATCATGGGTTCGTCCGAACTGGCATTGTCATGCGTGATACGCACGGAATATTGCCGAGCATATCGCAAATGCAGATTATACGTTTCAAAAGAATGCACCACCGATTAATAGTTCCAGAAGAATCAGCTTTGAATATTGCACGATACATGAGCGGACAAAAAATCTCTATTATTTAACATAAAAGTCAGCTCAATAAGCCGATTTTATATTTAGTTTATTTCTATCTATTGTGCAGTAGTGCATATTTCACATCCTTTAACAAAAAAGTTGAACAGAAAAGAAATCCAATTATGATTTTATTGGAATTAAGACAATCCAACGAACATAACTAATAAAACAAGTAAAACAAATGAAAAAAAAAAAATAATAATAATGAAAAATTAAATTGCAAAAATTTCGTAGAGTTATGAATGAATAAAATCAAAACAAGCTCCAATGCTTGTTCGTTGGAAATTAAATGATGAAAATTCCACTTCTACAAGTTTTCATTGAAAAAACGTGTCTATGATGTAAAAGTCAGGGAAAACTCAAGTTTGGAAGCGCGGTTCAGTGTCATAAGCAGGGAACGCCGCTTATTGAAATTTATGAAAGTTATTATGCGATGTGTCTTTTTCGGATTATTTTTGCGCTCGTTGAATATCATAGAAGTGGATCAAAAGAAAGACGCAATGAAATTGCGCTGCCTGTGCGGAACCAATTTTTCGCGTGCATTCAGCTGAATGAAATTAATCAAGGCCATCTTTTTTTACGACTTATTTCCGCGCCCAACTTTCATTCGATTTTTTAATCAAGCTAGCAATCCCATTGACTGACCGAGCATCGACTCGCTCGCAAAACTCTCATCAGATTGACGCCGGCGACGGATTCAAATTTGCTCCTTTTTTTCACCCTCCTCGAAACTCATTTTCAACGTCCCAACTAACCGAAAAGTTGTAATGTATTTATCAGCTAATTCAACGAGCTCTCTTCAAGCTACAGAGCGCGACTTTCGTTGTTTTTCTTCGATGTCGAACTACGGCTCCAGACAATCCACTTTTTCAACTTTATCCTTAACACAATTGTTCGTCAAGCAAGCCGATTACAGTCTCTCTTTTTAATTGAAAATAAAAATCAAGTCTTTCAGTCATGAAAAGTGTCTCCTTTTATGCCACGACGAATAGAAAGGAAAAACAAATGTTGCAAATCAGCAAGTCAACACAATTCGTAAGCAAATTTTTACATGCATTTTTTTTCAAGTTTCTTTCATTATTGTTGCATTTTTAATTAAAAAATAATTCATTTATAAAAAGTTAATGTGTAATTGTAAAAATAAGAAATGAATGAATGAAATATATGAACTGAATTGGAAATATGATTAGGAGCTACATTTTTGTTTCATTTTGTCATTCAAAATAATAAATCGAAACGTATTTGGAAATAAATAACATTTGTCGGTCGATATTTGTTCCAATTCAGAAATGTTAAATCTGTCAATTAAATAAATTTAGTCACAGTCTATTTACCGCGAAAAATACATGTCAGAAAATAAAAAATGAGAGGCAAAAAACATATACTGGAGCAACAAACGAATCCGGAATCGCGGGTTGACAACACGGAAATCACGATTGGGAAGTTTGTGAGTATAACTTGGAAGCTTTCGGAAAAAACGTAAAAGTCCAGATGCAGCTGAGTTTTGAGGATACTTACAGTCGCGGCTCATTATAGGCTGTAGCTATGCGCTAAAAGCAAAGCACAATTTACACAATGCCTACCTCTGTATGAATGTTACTTTCGAGTGTCTTGTGTTTATGCGCGAGTTCGTATTATGTAAACAAATTGTAGATGCAACAAAAAAAAAAAAGAAAATGAAAAAACATTCGAAAGCTAAACTTTTTTTCTCCTATTCTGCATTCGAATATTTTGTTTTTTAATGAAGGAGAATATATATTTTGGAAACAATTTGAAAAAAATAAACAAAACAAAAAAAGGTTGAAGATAAAAATATTAAAAATTTAATATCAAATATTATCCTGATGAAGTTGAAATGTTTATGTGATTTTTCAAATTCATCGACTTTCTATCAGATCGTTGAAAAGTGATAAAGGAAAACTGAAACAGACGCAAGTTTTAGCAATCGCGAGATTACGAAGAAAAAGAAAAAATAAAGACAGAAAGAAAAGAAAAGCAATTACTCAAGCGCTTAACACGAAATTTGCCCGTGGGTCGCATTTTCTTTTCGAGGTTTCTTTTTTTTCGAGTCTTTCCAGTGAAAATTTTCAATTTCACGTGAACTCTCGTGCGTTTTTTTTTTCATCCGCTAATCAACTCAAACGCCGGTGTTTGATTAAGGAACAGAAAAAAAACGCGATAATTGTTGCTGAATTATGAGCGTTGTGTTTTTGTCTCGCAGTTTCGCAATTCGGGGAACTCATTACTTGTCACGTTAGCGATATATACTGTTGCGTTTCTTTTTTACGGCCGCGCTCATTCCTCGCGCGACGTTATTCGATAATCATTTGACACCTACTGTGAAAAAAATATGACACCTACTCCTCTTTACCTTTCGAATAATTTTTCTGCTTACGCGTATATATTTTAAATACGATTCTCATCCAGATTGCAGTTTCGATTTTCGCAAACTATCAAAATATTTGATGATATTAAATCCTGTGTGCTTCCGGTTGCGAAACCGTAGTGCATCACGTATACAAAATAAATTATAATTTAATAGAAAATCAACAACACTGATTAATAATTGTAACGGAAGAATTTGATCAAAGCCGGGAAAAAAAAATTATTCACAAAAATTAGAATTGCGATTCAAAAATATCGGATGAAATAATATCAGATAAATAGAATACAATCAAAACGATTAAAAATATCATTTTTTATGATCTGAACAGAATGTTTAAAGAGGTTTTAAATTTTCATCGTTTTAATTATTTCTTTCCGCTCTCGGTAATATGAAAAGTACAAAAAAAAACTATTATTTTTGATCTACGACTTTTCCTGCGGGAAAAACTAAATCACATCTCGCGTCATCAATTAAAAATGTTTTTTTGTGTAGAAAAAAGTAAAGTAAAAAGGAAAAAGGTTGTTTGTCTTCTGTTTCAAAAAAAAAAAGAAGAAAAAATGGTAGAGGGAGAAAATAAACTTAGTAAGGCAACGATTTTGTGCCGGTAAGTTATTTTTCGTTCGAGTTTATTTAAGACTGCGGAAAATGGTTGCACATCTCGTGGGATTAATGACGAATGCACTGCCGGTAGAGAGGAGTGAATAAAAAAAAACTTCGATTCGAACAGAGAAAATGGTTGCTCGCGATCAGGAAAGCTCCCGCCATTTTCGCACGATTTTCCCGTCTGTATTGTCTTTGTGACGTCGATACCAGAGAGTATTAATGCGACTCGTGAATTATCTCTCGCGCTTAAATGCATTTTTTTTGCTCCACGAAACACGTGTTCTCGAACGTGCTTACACTTTATTACGATAATATATTTTTCTGATTGAAATTTACTCGGAAAATTACACATGTGCAACAATTCCACGAAAAAAATAATAATAATAAAAAAGCACCTTTATTGGGAATCGAACCCACGCCTTCACAATGACAACATGTTGTTCTTTCCGTCGAGCTAAAACTAATTGATTTCTTCCAAAAAATATTCGCGATTTTTGCCCTTTTTTTCAGAATTTTTATCTTTTTTTTTTTAATAATATTTTCTATGGTTAATGAAAGTTGTTTGTGTCTAACTTTGCGTATAAAAATATCATTTTACGTGGTTCAACAACTATGAAAATTATCCGAACGGTTTTATGTTTCGCGATTCCGAGATTTTTAATTGTACATTTAAAGACAATGAAAAAAAAAGAAAACAATTTATACATTGATTATCATGATAATCAACTGTTAATTTTATTACTGTTATTAAGACATAAATAGCAACGTTGGAATGGAAAGGTTAAACTTTATGAGCATCAAGAAAGTTGAGATCAAAGATATTTACAAACTATCGTTGAAATTAAGAGCACTTGGAATAATAATTTTCCAGTATAATGATGCTTTTATTCAAAGGCAGTGACACAATTAATTTTTCCCCTATTCACGATATTCCTTTTGCGCAAAAGCATACTTTCAAACTGAGGTGCCGTTCTGTTCGTTCGTACAAAATCAAGTTTACATAATTTAGACGGACGGGTAGGATAGGCGCGATTGATTTTCTTTGATCTTGTACATTGTTTCATTGAAATTGATCCAATAAATTTATGTTCCTCTGTCTATAGAAAAAATCGCAACCAATATATAAAAAGCGTGTTTTTACCATACCGCAAAAACGTTTTTCTATTCTGGTCGAATCTGCAGTACTTTTTTCCTTACCTGAAACAGAAAAAAAAGAACAATCGATCGATTACCTTTTCTTTGTAAATTCAAGAAATATGCAAATCAATTTCTGTGATTGATCAGAACACAAATAGTCTGAGTTTCAATGCGTAAAAACAAATCTCTCACTTGACACGTATAGGAATTTCAAAACAGCGCCTTTTACTTATGAATTACCATTTATAATTAAGCAAACAACCAAAATAAAATAGATTTTATATTTTGTTCATTTTTATTTTCTTATATTTTATACAAAATATTAATTTAAGTTTAGTGAAAATTTATAAAAGATAAATTTTACATATAGACGGAGAGAAAAGTTTCATAATTTTTACTTACATAACTTTTTTATAAATGAGAGGGACAGAAATCATTTTGAGAAGAAAATGGATTCCTGTTCTCCAATTATAAAACTGTTTGGTAAAAATTATACAAATTGTGAAAAAAATTATTACATCTTTTTTCTCCGTGTATCGTATACTTTTTTATATTTGTTTATTCGACGATTAAAAAATCGTTAAATAACAATTAAACAAAAATATATATACATATTTATTTATTCAAAAATTATCATACTAAAAATTCCGAAATTTGATTAAATTATTGTTTTAGCTTTCAGTAAACGTATAAATATTTTTGGAAACGAAACAGTTAATTTGAATAAAACTCTCAAGGGAAAGAAAAAGTGGTATGTATATATTTCATCGAATCAGAAGATTGGAAATCAAAAGTGCATTCGTTTGGGGAACGTTCGCACAATCAATCGAACCGGGGAAGGAAATGAAAATTCCCGCGGATTTGGCCGAAACCCACTTATAGGGTCATTCTTGCGCGCATCTTAGCTGAGTGTTCCGATAGATAATTTCCAGCTCATTTCGGATTTGAATATAAATGGAACAATTTGTCACGAGAGCGCGGGGGGACACGTCTACGCTCCGAGGAAATCTGAATGGGAAATGATTGGAATTTCTGTTCAAGGAAAATGAATTTCCTCATTTGGCGGGAAATGCATCGCATATGGGTCGCACACTTGGCGCGATGGTTCGCACACGTTTTGAGGTCTCTCATCCCGGCAGCGCCGCGAGCGACGAATCGCGACACACCGAATCGTTTCGTTTGCTGCGAATGTGCGCGTTTTTTTTTATCTCCCTCGCCTTCGAATCGGCTCATCTGTTATCTTTCTGTTATATTTCAACGTTCTCGCAGAGCACAAGTCAAACTGCACTCTTCTCTCCCTTTTTTTTTATTTATGACACTAACAGCCGAGTGCATTTCGCTCGTAACGAGTTTTGTGAAGTAAAACTTTGTAAATAAAAGTTGCAATGATGTTACGCCGATGATATTATTGAACTCAATGAATCTTTGTTACTTTTTGTTTTGTTTTCGCTTTTTATTTTTGTTCTCTATCCACAGATAATAGTTATTGTTGTTGTCTATTAAATTATTTAACTTGTTTTATTTATTTTATTATTTATTTTTTTTTGTTTGACTTTCTGATGGTAAAGTAACAAAAAGTTTGGTCCAGTTTGTGCGATTGAAAGGCACCACAGTTTGATGAATGGAAGAATTATACATGTTTATTTTTTTTTTTTTAATTTTTGATAACAGGTGTGCACGATACGCTGTTTTTTTAGTTATTGTCTATTGTTCGGCGCGCCCATTCGTCGACCTATCGAGTTAGTGGAACCTTGTTTGCGATAACTGATGTTTAAATAAACTTCGCAAAATGGAATAAAAGCCGACGATGCTTCCTCATATATGAAATCCATTTTTTGTTTCGCCTCTTGAAACAAAAATATATATCCATTCGAATGTAAAAATTATATCTAACAGTTGAAATACACTTGATAATATAATTTTTAAAAATCACAATATAATTTTTTTTACACAGATATGAATAACAATGATGAAAATTGAATCATCATTTTCTTTTTGTTTGCATGTCATTTGTGAATTCAAATCGGGAGTAATTTCAAGACTGCAGAATGAAAACGGCAGGTATGAAATAGCCAACAAAATTCCATCAATGCGCGTATAACGCGTAATTGATTTCAACAAAAAGTGCAACTTTTAAAATTCCTGAGAGACAATAAAAGTGATAAATCACGGGGATTCGTTTTGATTCGTCGGGAATAATTTTTCTCCCGTGCATTCATGGGGGCGAATGAATGATCGCTGAGGAATTGTCGAGCGCACCTGTTACCAAGCGGGATTCCCAGAGTCGGACAAATATTATTGTAACGAGAGGGATTCATGGACATGTCGAAAGGACGAGAGGGCCAACCGTCGACGATCAATTCGGTCTAAATTAAAGAGGAGCACCGTTGGAATTCGTTCGAATAATACATGATTCATTACATTAGCGAGCCCTTAGAGATACACTCCACTTTATTCCGTCGCGCCATTTAATCGAATCATTCGGCCCAAACTTGTAACTGAATTAAACTTAAGGAATAACTTGGCTTGAACAATTGATTCACTCTGTTGATTAAATCGCGCGCTAACTCAATGAAGTGCGTTGCGTTTTAAATTGAAAAAAAAAAAAAAAGAAGAAAAAAATAGTCTCGCGGAATGCTCGTGTTTGAATGCAGTCTTTCTTTTTCGAACTTGAAAACTCAGAACAAAACAAACAGGCATTTTTAACTGTTTTCCTTTTTTTTTTTTTTTTTTGTAGACAATTTTTTTTTTTTTCATTATCAGAAATTGCATTTCGTCCCTGCAAATTGGAATACTGAAAATGATACGCCGTCAAATTGAGTGCAAAATTGACTGATGTTGTTACAGAGAAGCCAAAAATATTTTTGGAACTCGGTTTATTACTCGTACATGAAACTTTGCGGCATCCATTTATTTTTCTACATACAACAGATGAATCAATAACGTCGATCTCGATGCTTCTGTTATTTTAGATGCATTTCGTAAATAAATGAGACTTTTATCCAATCTTGACATCGTTCATATTTATTCTTCCTTGTCTCCCCCCCCCTTTCCAACTACGAGATCAATAATTCAATTATGTTCATCAACGTCAGTTGATATGGTGTGAGGAAAGATTAGCCGGGAAATAAAAATGTTGACGGTTCATTAGCTAGATGTAAATTAAAATAACTGGATTGAATGGGTGCTGGCAATAATGAAAGTGTATTTTAATTAAAAACAAGAGACGTAGGTTGGAATTGATACAAAAAAAAGTTGATAAGGTATCCCGAATGAAAATGGAACGCGAATTTGCAAAGGGATGAATTTTAGACTACGTTGAAAAGGTCTCAATTATAATTGAATTCTAATTCCATTACAGTTCAATTCAATTATAAAATCATCCGACAAACGTTTTTTCGTCGGTTTTCGATATTTTTGTGGCACAGATGATGTCGATCAAAAAAATATACAGTTTCCTATATTTGATTTATTCGTGAAAAAAATAAAACAATTTAAAATACAACGTTTTTTTACCTCTGTCTCATAAAAAAATTTGATTAAAAAAATCAAATGTATGAACTTGAATTAAATAAAGAATGTCCATCACTGGGTGTTGTTCACAGTAAAAATTTGAAAAAATGGTTGATGCTGTGTTCTGAAACTCGAGTGTTCTATTTTTCTCCGCTCGTGTTATATCTTTTGCTGTCATTTTTTGGATTTTTTTTTCCTCCATTGCGGATGAGAAAAAAGCGTTTTTAATATGAACTACGGATGGACCAAGTCAATTTGATAATCTTCGAAGACATAAATCACGTGTTCTTCAGTGAGGAGAGACATCCCTCCAGTCATATATTTTTGTCAGGCCTGGAAGATTGAGCTTCGACTGATGACTCGATCCGCGTTGCACATTCGCATCTTTTTCAGCAACTTTTATTCTCCGTTCAATCGATACCGTATATAGCCGGTGCTTCTGTGCGGATAAAAATATAATTGCCATGGAATCGCGCTTTTGCCATGTACCGCGGATCGTTTCGACGCGCAAAGTTTATTATCCGTTACTCATCGACTGTACTTTAACCGAAACATAAAAAAAATTACTCCCATTTTTCTGTCACATTTTTTTCACCGCTTTTTTTCCGCCGTTTTCGCGTCAGACAGAATTTTTCATAAAAATGACCGTTTTTTGAAACTAAATCAATTTTGTTTGTACAAAATTCACTTTTGCATTGTAAATTGATACTTTTAAGGTGGCTCGAGTTTTTTCTATTTCGTTTAAAAAAGTGCTTCTTTTTTTATAGAGATAAGAATAAAGAGAAACTGTGCAAAGTGATATAAACAATGGATTAATTTTTTTTCATAGGGAACAACTGAGAGGAAAATATTAATCAGAGAGCAGAATGCAGCGACATAATTTGCGGGCTACACATCGTGCATGCAGCAATTGGAAATTTCAGTTTTGCGAAATTTCGTGTTCAATTAACTGCGCGTGTGAAAGTGAATTCGAATCGCGAGAGAGGTATAGTGCATGCACTCTTTCGCAGGTCCGATAAAGGGAACTTAATTGTGATGAGCGCGATAGAGAGGGCGTTTCGAACAGAGAGAGAAAGCAAGAAGGTAATGAAAAACTGCTAAAATTGAAAATTAGACAGTCATTATTTGATCATCATGATGAATATGTGCTCGTCGCGTAGATCAAAGAATTTCGAAAAGCTTCAATGATCAAAACTTTTTAATCAAAATTGTACCCTTCTTTTGCAACAATTTCAAAATTAGAACAAAATTGTGAAGTTTTCAAAAATTAATTAAAGTCGAAAACAATATTGGACATTTTATTAATAATAAATTTTATTTTATATCTCGATGGAAATAATATCTTGAAACAAAAATAAATATTGCAACAGAAAAAAATTCATTGAAATCGAATATTCAATAAATATTTTGCAAATTTGAAAAATTCAAAAAAGTGTTGATTTACATTGGTCTTTTAAACCGCATATAAAGGAACAAACGTTTGGTTTTTTATCATTCGAACATTTTTTTTTTTTTTTGATCCGCATTTTTATATTTTTTACCGACGTTTTTTTTCTGCTGAAAAAGTGACAATTGTTATCGTTCAGTTAAGTAGAAGGAAAAAAATGTTTCTGACATCCGTGACATCAGCATAGAAAATGAGGAAAGCTTGTAGGAGCAAAAATAGCCGAGCATAAAATTGCACGAAGATCAACTCGATTAAATTGAACGTTTATAGAGACGGTTCGAGTTTTAAAAGTAGACATACTCGAGATAATGTATCTGAAAAGCAACGCGGTCTTTTGTTCATCTTCCTCGTTTCAGTTAAAAGTGTTGATAATGAATTGCTTTCATTATCATCGCAGGGATACTCGAAATTACCAACTTTCCTCAAGATGATATTAAAAAAATTTATGACCTGGTTGAAAAGCCTTTTATAAATCTTACTTTCCGCCGTTTTTTATTAATCGCGTCTTTATGTTGTAACGGTCGCTACGCGACGCGTTAGAAATTTCACGTAAGTTCTCGAACTGCCCGCTTCGCGCAGCCAACGAGCTCCGACTGGCGCATATCGGTAAAGGTTTAAAAATTTTTTTGTATGTCATAGCGAGATCGTATCGAGACAGACCTCGATATATAATTTTGGTTTATTCGTTTACAATGTTT
>JAAMPD010002950.1:0-12150 GCA_025266255.1 Trissolcus basalis
CCGGGCGAACTGCGTCTGAGATACCTTTGACCATTTGTTTGGTAATGTTCCGAGAGTTGAATCGACTTGAAATTTTGTACACTTGTAGGTCATGATCAGATCTGCTCCGAGAAAAATTGGCAAGGCTGCGAAATCGACTCAATTGTGTGTACGAATTTTCAATGCTCACCAGGCGAACTGCGTCTGAGATCTTGATTTTGAATACAAAAATTGAATGATATATTTGTTATAAATTCATCTTCGGCGCAATGGCATATATTTTTTTATTCCGGCGCAATTGCATGGACGCAGAATTAGGCGGAACTACATATGAAATTATTTCATCCGGTGCAATTGAGTATCACCTAAGAAAACACATGTAATGAAAGACTCAAAAAAGTTATTTGAGATGTCACGTTTTTACATTTTTTAATTTTACCAGATCTTTAATGTGTCTAATACCTTATTTTATTATCGATAATTTTGTTTTACAAACATAGATATGTTTTGTGTTACTGTAGTATTATACTAAGTATCTAAGTTCGTGGAACAGAATAAGTGTCAATATTTGAATCAAATGTTTGGAAAACTAATCTACTGAATTTGGGAAATGTAAAAAAGATAATTTTGTTATCACCGAAAGTCACACATACATGTTTTTTTTAANATATTGCATATGTTACACTCTGTCATATGTTTCTTTTTTCTCATAAAACATTAGTGCAACTTTGAAAAAAAAAAAAAAAAAAAAAGATTTTAATAAAACAACAACATTTTGGAGAAAAACAACCCGGAGCAGTTGAAGTAACAACTTCGTCGGGTAGTAAAACGCTGCAGGGATCGTTAAAATACTCGCGGGTCCTGAGATTCTCCGGTATCCCATTAGAATGCCTATCTGCGTTCCTGAGGTCCATCGAAAATATCGGCATATAAACAACAATCCATCCAAACATAAACTCGACTTCCCCAGGACTGCAAAAATCGCAGGACTTTCTCGCGGGAAAAGCACCCTTTGATTGTACACGATGTTGGTTCGAAAAGCGTCTCGCGCGCGAGATAAGAGCGGCCGGAGAGCCGGGACCGCGCGGACCAATCGCGCGGCCGCTCCAACCGGCATCCATCTTGCGCGCTAAGGCTTTCGAGTTCGGAGTCGCGTGGCATCGCAGCCCACAGTGTCAGTGCTGCGACGGTGCTGCGACTGCCGAGCCGCGACAGGCCGGCACTTGCGCGATTCCCAGTCAACATTGGCCGATCACTTTTTCAACCCCCGAAAAACTCCGAGTTCAATTGAAAATCCACGTTTTTCCATCGAACAAAACAAACAATTCTCACCGTCGAACTTCGTCGTTGACAATCTAACAGTTGACAGTTTTGTCCCAAAGTTTTGGCGACGATTAAAAACAAAAAACCGTTTGGTACTGAAAATCCTCTGAGGCGAAGAGGAACTGCAAAGTTGATTATTGTTTTCTTTTTAAAGTGAAATGGTTGTTGAGAGCCGAGTGAAACTGTACGTTGACGATTCGTCCCGGTTTTGTGAATTGAATTGACGGAAGTTCTTGAAGCCGGAATTGATGTAAGTGAGTTTCCGCATCCAGCGGTTTTGACATACGGCAGGTGGTACGTTAGCCGGCTATGCGACATGCCGTTCTTCAAGGGACGAACTTTACTTTTGGGATGAACTTTTCGCTCCGAGGAATCGCTGACCGGATTGCGCAGAAACATTTTGGTGATATTTTGGGAGGCATTGAGTGATCCTTGTTACGAAAAGGTGAGTGAAGGAGAAAATAACCGGTTTTGGCTTATGGCTTTTTTTTTCACGTCCCGTAATTATTGCCTCGAAATTTTGAAGCTTATTTGTTTATTTGCTTCCCTAATAAGTTTTTGGCCACAGATATATTATATATATTGATTGGAATTATTTTTTTTGCGAAGAAACAAAAACTGAAACAGAATCGAAAAAAAGAAAAACAAAATCCTCCGAACTGTAGAGATTTTGCTTTTTCAATTGGAATTTTTAATTTCATGTGTTGTTGAAGTTTGAACGTTCTTTTTGTATTCAAAGCCAGAATCCGAAATTCATTTCAAGTTATGTTTGTTTCAAATTTCATGAAATATCGACTGTTGAAAATTCATTTCATAAAATAATACAAACTTTGCATAATTCAAAGTTTCTTCATTATGCATGATGCTTGCCGATCGCCAAAACTTTTATTGAAACGTACCGCGCAGAAATGATCAGAAATTAACTCAACGATTATCTGGGGGATTGAATATTCATTTCGGATCCACGCAATATTTCAGTCCACCGATGTCAAATTAGTCGCTATATTAATCAACTAATCGTTTATGGGTCGGTTTATTTGATTTGCTTATCTCGACTAGATGGAGGATCCATTAAAAAGTGTTATTGGATAGGAAATTGCACAAGAACTATTGTTCTTCACGTTCACCAAGACATTCAAGTTCGAAAATCTTTGACCAACGGAGATCAATTCTATTAAGTTCGTTTGTCAAGGTGAAGGCATGTTAATTCACCGAATTATTAAATTTTTTTCTCTCTCTTTCTCATTAGCATGATATTAGAAAACAACTGCTTCCTCCGCAGGTATGATTGATCCTTTTCTTTTCTGGCATCTCCGGAGCTATAATTTTATATGGCGTTTGAAAAAAAAATTGCCATCAAGCAGAGTTACAGTTACTCTTGAGACATTTTTACAACTTTCATCTAAATAATACAGAAAGAAAAAATTATATCTGTAACAGTTTAAAATTGGAATTTGAAAAGAAATCGATAGAAATGGAAAATCTTTTTTTTTGAATGTTTTTTTTTCATTCAAAATGAGCAGGGAAAATGTTCCACCTTTTTGAAAGAAACTTTTCTTTCATAAAGACTGTCGCGTAATCAGTGAACAAATAAAATGACGACACGCTCGACAACATATTCGCACAATTAGAAATTGTTGCCCATCTTTTCTCGCCTCGATAACTTCGATCTCTATTCACTAAACAATTTTCCGTGAATGAAAAACGTTTTGCGAATTACATTCATAGGCGGTAATAAACTGTCATTAGTCGGCAGCTCTCCTATGCTTGATTTTGCATATTTGAGGTTTATTCAGCGCAGGAAACTCTAAGTACCAAGTTGTAAATAATAACACGTTACATTAATCCGTGGTACGCTCAGATGAACCGTGATTTGGACCAATGGCACGCACACCTCCGTGCAAACAATTTTACCGCGCCGATTGCCAGGACTTGATCACTTTTTTGTCTTCATTATTTTCGGTACGCTCTTTTCATAACACAAAAAATTTCCTCGAATTTTTATACCTTTTATTGAAATTCTTTTTAGAACTAATCAGCTATCACATTTTTCCCAACAAAAAGTACTTTGACGTTGAAATGAATGCAAAATATTTTTATGGATGAATACACTTTTTAATTAAAACTTTATGAATTCATTATTAAAAGATGAACAAACGAAAAAAAAACAAATGAAAAAAGTACAAACAATGCTTCTAATCAGTTTATATAAATTTGCATGGCAGTTATGTCTCAATGTCCGTTACATTTCTTTTTTTACCGCAAGCATCATCCGAGATGAATCATTTTAATGATTGTGAACCCTGAAAATAGCATGGGCAGTGACTTATAAATAATCACTTATGCAAATGTCTAAACGTTCTAGCTCGCTGTACTCCATTACAAAAACTTCATGCATAGGCATGTAAGATGACATACCATACGTGTCCCAGAATGGTAATATCGTTAGAAAAATGTACCGTCGTAATAAAAATTGCAGCGTGACAACCAAAAATTATGCGGCCTCGGCCCGTTGTCATTAAAATCGTCGAAATGAAAACGCCGGAACCAAGATGCCTTTTCATGTCCATCCATTGAGTCAAAGTTGACAACGTGACAGGTATTTCGGTTGTTCTGGCATCTCTCCTACGAGAAATAATCGCCTTTGGAACAGGTATTTCCATTGAATTGACCCGAATCAAACGGCTAAGTATGTGGAAAGTTTAAAGTCCCGTCACGTTGGATCTCACAACCACTGGACTCAGTTTGTCATGCTAATTTTCCTCCACCTATTATTTATTGTACAGAAAAATGTATCATTTTTTATATACCAACAAAAGGAAATCAAATTGAGAATCAGAATTGAGAAAGAGTTCATCGAATCTAAGCTTTTCAAATAATAATTAATTATATATTAAATTTTATATTTTATAACTAATTTCATAAAACTTTTTTAATCCGTCTAATTAATTTCTCAATACCAATTTCGAAATTATTTTATGTTGGTTTGCAGATTAGAAATACAGTTATACTTTTATTTGTCATAAATAAATTGGCCATTAACGTGTTTTTATAATTAGCTTTATAATTAAAAATAACAAAATATCTGACTACTTTACAAAGTTTTGAATGTTCAAGTTGATGAGACGAGTGAAAAATTCCTGCGATGAAATCATTGGACCAATTTATTGTTTTTGTATAAATTCTGGGTAATTAAATTCGACAATGCGCACGACAAAGGGAAGCTCGGTTTCAATGATGTGAAGTTATAAGAGACGGATGAGACAGTTGACCCGATGATACACTAATCCGCATTGCCATACTTGCTTTGAACGAAAAACGAGGAAAACTCGAAAGGGGAATTAAGAATTGAGTGTTTAGAGAGTGACTCCCAGTAAATGAGGATCGTGGGACCTTTCCACACGTGTCATTCAGTTATTACTTCGCGTTTTGTCCTAATAATAACGCGTTTCGTTATCCTCGACGGATTTGTAATTCGAGCAGTCGTTTCGTTTGCAATAAACATATCTTAATCAAAATGTCACTTGCAGATTTAGAGAAATGACTCTGCGTTTTACTGCCTTGGATATAATAGTGTCTTTCATTTTTTTTCCCTCTTCGCACACTTTCAAGATATTTCTGTAGATGAAGATAATGAAATTTTCATTCAATGATTAATAAAAATTAAATGGATAACAATTGAGATTGAAGGATGATATGATACCACTATTCTTGATTTCATTTCAGACATTTATTTTTGTGAAAAACAAAAAGAAATCTGAAATTCATTCTCTGATATTCAAGGGAGGTATGACGATGAAATTTTTTATCGCTGAGCCAATTCGAATTGACGTTTTGACGAGTAGGAGGAGATTGATTTTCAATATAATAAAACAATCTTGCAGCGTGTTCGATCTAGCGTTCTCCAGAAAGTCGCAATGCCAACGGCTGCTCGCAAGGTCACACAAACATCGTGCAACTGGAGGGACTTCTTGGGAACGGAAAATCTATTATATTGTAATTCTAACGTCTTCGCGTGTTCCTCGGGCAAAAAAATTAATTATCCACGGAACAAGTTCACTCTAGCGTGTGAAGTAAAAATCGAATTAATAACATAATTTTTCGAAAATTATCACATTTGCAACTAAAGTGCGATGTTAGTTTGAATTTTACGATCGATTTGTCCTCTTTGAAGAATTTCGTTTGACGAAAACGAAAAAAAAAAGGAATTGAAAAACGAAACCTCTCGATTTGAATGCTCAATAGTATTTGACAAACTGCTGTGAATAGTTTTTTTTTTTCTTTATTTCAAAAACACTTTCCCATGCTCGAACCACAAAGCTTTTATTGTACTGAAAAATATTCATAACAGACTTCTCGTGATGTCGCGACGTTGTGCTTCTCGTTTACAGCCGGGCGCTCCACTTTCGCAAGACACATTCGTGAGTCACCGTGTGCTTCGTTTGAAAAAAGCGGACAGGCTTTTACCTACCCTGTACTAAGCCTCGCGGTGCACGACGTGCCACCCACACCGTTGCCCCTGGGTTACGCCAGCAACGCGGGGTGTAGCAAAATGGACTGATTGGTCTCGAGATATTACGCAAGTGCAGTCTAAAGACACACTTGGGCTCAAAAAATAAGAAAACCGGAAGGAAAATGATCTCCTGCATTATTATTAAACTTTTTTTTTGCTTTCTAAACGTATTTTTAACTTGATCGAATCTGCCCAGTATGTGATTCAGTATAAAAATGTAAATAATAGTCTGATACATACAATGCTTCATTTCCATTATTTTTTTTTTATAAAAATATTTTTAATTTTTAACAAATCATCAACATAACAACTTTATCAAATGCTAATTTCAAAGTTTTAAAAATATTACTCTTTTTATTTTTTGGAATATAAAAAAATGTTATTCTAAAAATACTTATGTTTATCAGAGTTTATCAAATGCTAATTTTGAGGTTTGGAAAAAATTAAGTTTTTGTTTATTTTTAGAAAATTAAAAAACTGTCTATATGCATGATTGATTTTAGAAAAGATGTTTGTGTTGCTGATAGTAGAAAGTCTCTGGTTTGAAACAAGTAATTCATTTATCGGGATCCATATAACTGACGAAAACAAAGTGCGCTCTATATGAGATCTTTAGGTTTCGTGTCACCGACCTTGCAAGAGGCTCGCGTGCTTGGCAGCGAACTTAAATGTATGTGTGGAGCAGCGTCTAAGGTACATCGCGGTACGAGCGTGATCTATAATTTCAAGTTCAGGGAAATCGAGTTAAAAGGTCAGCTTTGGATTGCAGTACGAATGGTAAATTAGATATGCTTAAATACAAGCTGCTGTACCTCCTGAACGTTTCCTTTAGTCTGCTGTCGATTGCGCGCTGAAATTGTATCACGAAAGTGCGAAGGTGGATTTAGAACCTGCCAATTTGGTTTCAATTTTTAACCAACTTTATTTTTTAGACACTTGAAATGTTCCGACAAATTGCACATCTTTCAGTTTTAATTTTTTTTCTCATTTTTAACATCTGGACATTTGTTAACGAAGCTTTTTAATTTAATAAAAATAATCAAAATGCTTCCCGAAATTCTTTTTCGTGATGTCTTCGTGACGTTTCTGTTATCTGACAGGATGCAAAAAAATAATACTAAATAATGTACAAGAAAACATCACCAGTTTATGTGTACCGAAATTTATTATTCCCACCCTTTCAAGGCTGGGCAAAACTTTATTAATTTACTTGCCAAAGAAAGTTTTTGAGATGTAAATCATCCCTGGAAAAGAGAATGAAAATTTTTCTCCAAAAAACGCTTGAGCGAAATTTTATGTCGAATACTTGCCGGATGGTATAAAAGTATTTTACGATTTTTTTAGTATGATGTTCTCAATATATTTAAAAAAAACCTGATCCGGGTTGAAGATAAATAAATTATGCGACATTAGAGTTTGACTTTGCATTTTTGTGTTATCGTTAGCCTGGTTGGCCCCATCCGATCTACATTCAAGTTTGGTTTAAAATATTAGATACTTTGTGCAGCAGAAAAAAAAGCGTACGAAAAGTTGTGTCTTTGAAACGCAACACACAATGCAACTTCTGATCAATTATCCATTCATTCGTGAATTTCAGCACAGCGGACAATGTTAGCTTTCAGACGTGTTTTCAAACTTTTTTTGCCCGCTGGATGTTGACACAACGCCAACTCCGTGCAAATCCCTGTACCAAGGGCTCGAAAACGTGACGAAAATGCATACACGTAATGCAAAGCAATCTACCTGAATTTTTGTCAAACAAAACAATTCAAAATTGTCTTTTTCTTTACAAATACGACTTTTTCATGCAATTTTTCATCCATTTCATTTTTTTTATTTACATCAAACACCTTGTTTTTCATGAAAAACAAAAGTCAGACTTTTGTTTTTTCCAACTTACAAAATTGACCTAAAAAATGACGTCTCTGAATTTTAGTTTTAACAAGCAATAATACAGAGAAAAAACATAAAAACAATTAAAAAAAAAAATTACATTTGTGATCTCATAGAGAAAAATTCTGCATCCAATTTTTTCGCGACCACGTTCGGAATGTCGTAATTAACTTCGTCGCTGTTAACTGTAAATTTTGAGCTCGTTAACTTTTTTTTTTCTATTTGACCGATGCATCCGCGACGGTTTTCTATACCTCGTGATATTTCGTTCTGGCGTTGCTTCCTCGGGACACGTGCGGTGCATTTATATACTTTCATCAATGCTTCAGGGGTCATAATGTTTTCCTCAGACACAGCGTAGTTTCGCGTCATGTTAGAAGAATCTGTAATCTGTAAAGTAGCGTCTGCAAAGTTGTGACGCCGCACAAACGCGGATAAAGATTGCCTGTGCACGTTGTATGGAAATATTATGTACCATTTATCGGAAAATGAAGGTGATCTTGTGAATGGAGAGAAAACCGTCGAGTTTCCTCTTCCGTGCTTTTTGATATAGAAAGTTGTAGGATGCGCGCCGATGAAAAGTTGCCGGTTGGCTTTTGATTCGATTCAATTTGGTTTTTACGTTCGGTTGAGTTTGCGAATTGAGCATGATTGATTGAAATTCATGAATCGATGCACTGGTTAACTTTCCGGTTGATTAATAATTTATGATTTATTGAAACGATGTACAATTATACATCCAATTATCACAGGAATAAATTGTGTTTAAAAAACCATCGACATCATTTTCAACAACACCGGCGAACTCCGCACCTGCAGATGATATTCTAAAAAGTGAAATTAAATGATGAAAATTGAAAACATAAGTTGCTTTGAAATTGAAATCACGAGTTGAAAATCAGATGTAAACATTTTACCACTAATCCTTTGAAAATAGTTGGAGATGTAAGAAAACACACGGCTGGATTCAACGCACTTGATGATTTCATTATCATGAAGTAAATATTCAAACTTTTTAGCGAACAGCATACAGTCGGATGGAGAAAATTGATAACAAGTGCTAATTTCAACGGGAGCATCGTCATTAAAAATCCAAATGTTAATCCCCCTGAAAAAAAAAGATGATATAAATTACATTGAATTAGCTATTTATTTCACATTTGTGATATTGTTTGATCTCGCGATTATGTGACGTTAATTGATTGAAATTTGCTTAAGAATTAGCAGCCTGAGCCGTAAAAACTTTTATTTTCAAGAAATAAAATGATATCAAGTACAGAAACATAATCTGACGTTATAAATTATCCAATTCAAACAGAAATTCATCAGCCTTGTTAAGATACGTTACGACTAAAAATATCGATGTGTGTGAAGCGATTGAAATGTCGTCATTGGGAATGCGATGTACTACTGTAATATGATCTATTTGCGTGCAAGGGCAGTGACATTGTTAGCTTTGATATCAAGTTTCAGAGTTTATAGAAAACGTGTTGGTTCACCCATTTTCCTACCATCTTCGGTCCATCTCAAAAACAAATATTAAAAAAATAACCACGACACAAAATCTAAAAATTAAAAATACATTTTTTTGTTTGTTCAAATTTGGCTCATTTTCGTGTCCCTTTACTTTTCCTACAACAAATATAATCAACTGATAAATTTTCTTGAATACTGCAAAACCATTCCCTTTTAGAGGATTGCTATAAATCAGAAAATTTATGGAATTTATTATCGTCGATTTAACTTCATAATCAAAACTTTCCCATCCAAACACGCGGAATAAACTTGGAGCAAAATTTGGACAAGTTGGAAGAACGAAAATAAGCTGCCGAAGGATATAGGATCGGGGCGGTAGTAGACGTAACCCGGTACTTCCGTCGTGGACTTACCAAGTAGGAGCAAAGTTTCCGCTTGATCGACGTCGCGCGTCCCGTAAGTTTTGCGGTCATAAAATATAAGAGTGGTCAGAAAAACGGACACCGCGGACGGCAGCACCGTGAACATAACTGTCCCCGAGACAAATATGTTGCCGAAAGTTTCTTCTGACATGCGATTGTGAAGGTGCAGCTGCATAGCCGTGGTCATTGTCGACATGTACCAAATCACCGCGACACTTTTTAGCGCGGTCGATACCGTCGGGATGACTTCACCCCAGATTGTGCTCGAACGACAGATGATAACGTACCTGAAAGAATTAATTCAATCGAATTAAAAACACCGACGAATCAATAAAATGAAAATACAGAAAAACATCAGCAACGACAAAACATCATTTTCATTTGGAATTGTAAAATGTATTTTCGTTCGCAAAAATGTTTCTTTCGTGTTTATTCCGAGTTTTCAAAAATATACAGAACTTCCAGAAATATATACAAATAAGTTGGACATAAACATGTTGCATTAATTTATGTAAAAACTTTTAATTGACACGGCTCTTTGGAAATTGGAACGTGGCATAATGTGGAATATTGATTCGTTGAATGTTTTTCATATCAGTTTTTAAGAACTGTTATTTAAAAATAACGATATGTTCTAATGGACAGGCGGTGCAAAATTTTGAGCAGTTACCTGTCAAGATGCAGCATAGCCAAAGTCAAGACAGAAGCTTCGAAAGTCACGTAGCTGACATAGTCGAGATTAAGCTGAAAATTGACACCGTAGTAGCGCAGTAAGACTTCGTTGAGTACGTCTGATAGTAGAATCAGATTTGAACAGATCATGCTAAGGAGGTAACAGTTGAGTGACGTGAATTTCATTGAAGTGCTCAGCAGAGTGACCAGAATGAGGGTCGCATTTAGGGTCATCCCGGAAACCAGCAGAGTTAAGTTTGCTACCTCGTAGACGTTTTGCGACCCGAAATATTCGTGCGTTTTGCTATTATTACGAAACTCGTACACTAAGGGGACTCTGTGTGTAATATTCAAACCGGACGACATTTTCCGGTTTATTATTCAAACTCTAGTTAGTCACTTTTTTTATAATATGCAAAAGGTAACAACTTTTAATAGAACTTTTTTTCTTCAGAGCAGGTGGAATTACTAAATTCTCTAATGTCACGTTATTTTGAGGTGTTGCAAATTGGTTGTTAATTTATTGAAAAAATAACACATTCTAGTCTCACGTTTCAGGCCAAACTGATTACCTGACTTGTTGAATTCTGTATAGGCGACGTTTTCATCATGTTCTCCAGGGCAACATGCGAGTTATTAATCCCGTGAGATATTCCCACCTTCGTGCGTTACATCGTGATCGATATTATTTTATGCGATTAAACAAATAATTTAATTAGAAAAAAGCCATCGTACTTAAATAAAGAAGTCATATTTTTTTGATCTACACCAAACAGTGATATTTTGAGTGGTGATGATAAAATGTCATCTTTTGTGATATCACTTTTTAAAGTTCATAAATTTTATTGGCATTTTGGAAAAAGGATATCTAAGTTAGAAATTGAATTTTAGTTGTTTGATTTAGTCTGCGAGAGTTTTTGTAAAGTTGATTTATCAAAAAATGTGAGCGAAACGTAGAGGTGACGTTTTTGATGATTTTTCATGGCGGCCTTTGCCAACTGCACGATGTGTGCGACGATTAATCCATCAAACCCGGGGAATTCGGCTGATGGCCTTCTGCCAAGGATCCGGGTGCGCAATGCATTGTATAGCACTGTTTGCGGATACGTCCGATGAGTCATGATTTATGCGACTTGGCCTATTTTTATCTCGCCAATGTTCTTCTCGTTTTGGTCACGCGCGGAGTTCAAGAAACGACTTTCCATTTCGCGACCAACTCAATTTAACTACCGAATCTAAATGTAAAATCACGCGAAAACGCAATATGGAAAATTATGAGGCCGAATGAAAGAAATAAAATGAAAAAAAAAATTAGTCGCAAAATGTGTTCTGCGAATGGTGGGAATGAGTGGGACTAATTGTTTTCAAACGAGAAAAAGATTTTTTTTTTTCGTTGACTTTGTATCATCGCGTTAATTGATTGTCATCGTTCACGCCCCTGGATGAAAAATGACGCGTCACATTTTTCGCTTTTATCCGCGATTCAATTATCAACGTCGTCATTCATCACGATATCCGCAAAAGGTGGAACGAAATTTCAACGCAAACGGGTTTCGATGGTCCGATGAATTAATTTCCCATCGGGGCTTGCATTTTAAAACCAGATCTCGCGTTATGAACAGCGATGCTCAAATATTGTAATTTGCACTTTTTTCAGCTCACTTTACAATTTTTCCACATTTTTAAAATTTGCTAACGTTTTGAAAAAATTACAAATGAAAATAAATAGTTGTAAAAATAAAAATGATTGTAATCATTTGAATGAATGAATCTGATTTCGTTTGTAATATTTTTGTGAGAAGATGGTTTCTATCTGATTGGAATTTTTTGGGGGGTTGAAAACTGTCCCCTCTTATTCCGCAGGATTATATT
>JAAMPD010002951.1:0-12152 GCA_025266255.1 Trissolcus basalis
GTAATTCGTTTTTTAATTATTGAATTAGAATACTTTTCTTTCTAAAAAATTGTTTTAACTTATTTCTTACTTTTATTTCTGTTTTTTTTTTTTTTACTTTTTCTTTATTACTTTCTTTTAATTTCAAATTAGTTTTGATTTACGAAAAATAATCATTACCATTTACATCATCATCGGTAGATTCGTTTTGGCTTCTTTGTAAAAACCTATATTTTTTTGTTCGTTTTGAGCTGGACATCTTATTTTGAAATTGATTTTCACTTTATTGCTTTATGCCTGTAAAAACCGCAAAAGTTTTAAAAATTGAAAAAATTTCAAATAATTCATTTGAAAAAATAAAAATGATAATTTCATTCATTCACTTATCTACAATAATTTAATCTTGAAATGCTAAAAAATTGCTATCTATTGAGTTTAATTCAATCGCTTTTGTAATCACAAGAAAAATTGTTTTTACAACTTTCATTTGAACTTGTGAGAAGAAAAGTTTATATGATAAAATAAAAAAAACAATTGATAAAGAAAAAGGAATATACAACAGAATAAACATTTCAAGTTCGTTTGCTTGTATAGCTCATAGGATCGTGCACAATTAAATAAATTTCTATTCAAAATACAACATAGTTGATATATATCATAACCTCAAAATAAGATGCTTTGCATTTTTTTATTGAAATTTTGATCTTAGGCCTGGTACCAGCAAAATTGAAAAACACATCTGTTCGTTTATTTTAAGTGTTTGAAATATTTAATGAAAGTTGACATGCACTTGATTTTAAAATGTAGAACAATTTGATGTGAAAGTTTAATTCACGAATTGGTAAAGCTGAACGTCCTTTAGAATAATGTATTTGTATTTATTTTGAATTCACGCGGCAGTGTTCAGTATTTTTTTTTTTTTAGATTTTGTTTCAAAACGAAAAATGAATGCAGCATTGGCTCGTAGTGGCATTTCGTCCATCACATCTTTAGGCGAGATGAAGTCAAGCCTGGAAACCGCTTTGCCTCTCGCAGAACTTGATGAATTTGAAAAATTTGATGCCGAACTGGATGTTGCAAAAAAAAGAAAGAATTGCGTGAGTCAAATTATAAATTTGAGATTGAACTTCAAATTTAAAGAAAACAAAACAAATAAACGAAAAAGTGAATTAAACAAATAAATGAACAAGTGAAAACAACAAATGAACAAAGAAAAATAATTAAACAAGCAAACAAAAAAATATATGTAACAAAATAAACAAACAAACAAAAACGCGGAAATTTAATTTTGAACAAATAATTATTAACAAAATCTGTTTAACTGCAAAATCATTTAATATTTCTTTTGATTACAGATTGACATGATAAAGTCACTCGTCTTCGGCACAAAAAACACGCAGGACAAAATAGACACTATACTGTAACAGTTCATGGCGAAACCATTACAACTACTCTCGGCGGCCATGGAAGAATCGTGAAAGGCAAAGGGAAAAAGAATTTTTCCGCTACAAAATTGTGCGGCTTAACTCTCGGTAACAATTTTTTGACAATTTTTTTCTCAACTTTTTTTTCTGAAATTTTAAATATATAAATAAAAATTTTGTTTCAGATATTGTGATGGCACACTTCAAACAGCCAAAAGATGAGATACTCTCAAAAATCAGTCGCTGGCTGGCCGGAGCGGGAAATCGGGCTGGTGGACGACAGGAAAGAAGCAAACAAGAATAAGCGACATATTTCTTTTTGTAAAAATTGAACTTTAATTGTAAGTTCTTCATAATAAAGAGACATTAATCATTTTTCATTCACGTTTTTTATTTTAGATTTAATATTGACGAAAAAAACTAGTATATTGGCCCACAGCTGGCCCGTAAGTGACCCATAGCTGGCCCGTGACTGGCTCGTAACTGGCCCATTGTTGGCCCATTGTTGGCCCAAAATTGGCTGTCAAGCCTTATATGCCAGTATTGGGGCAAGGTTGAGAGGCGTTCTCCTGCCAACGTCGCGCCGATGATCGGCTGCCTACGGTCGACTATATATTGCGATCCTGGGCCATGACTGGGCCATTTTGAAAATTTTACATGGGAATCAATTTAAAAATTATTTACAAGCACATTCTCTACCTAGTTACTGAGCAGTAAAACTGTACTAGATTTTTTATGTTAAAAACTGGCCAGGACAACAGTGGAAAAACTATTTAAAAGTATTCGAAGGCAGATACTATCCAAATGCTAGCCTGTTTTTTAAGTTTCATATATATATTTCAAGAATTTGTATATAAATTCGAATTGTTATTAACAAATTAGTTAGATAATGTAAATTAAATGTATATAATTAATTACTATAAAAACAAAAATTTATTTTTTAAAACAAACAAAATTTTTTGAATCTTATAATGTAGATGTACTCCGAGACGAGCAATCGTTTTTGAATGGTCGTTTGAATTTAGGAATTCAGCGTGATTCGCTTACTACTTTTGGACACGTGCGTTGATTGCAACGTTCTATTTCAATAAGTGTGGAACAATAAGTAAAAGTAAGTATAAATGTACATCTGTCCTATTGATTTGTTGTACGATCTTTAAGAAATTCATGCACTGTCCGCTTGCTCCATTTAGTAGCATGAGTCTTTTCCCTGAGTCCCCGTAGCCGAGCATGCTGGTTCGAGCCCAGCTTTTTCATCGGGGTTTGCACGGGTCCAGGTTGGCCAAGTAATGCACTGTTTTCATGTTTCAGGGAAGCAGCCAATGAAGGCGGAGCGGACCAATCCGCGACGAGCTCTTTAAAAATGTTTTGTTTTGTAATCTAAAAATAGCTCGCGCGTTTGTTTTGATTTCTTTTTTTCGTTTCTTATTAGAATATTTAATTTTATTTTGAAAACGATAAAATAAAAGCGAAATACTATTTTTCATAACACTCGCCGTGAAACCGACTAGTTACCGCATTGATTTTAGTGCAGAAACTAGACGTTTTCCGCACTGCTGCGCAGTACAGAAACTGTTTTCCGTACTGTTGCGGAGTACCGAAAACGCTTTCTGCACGGTGTACTGCAAATGGCTAGTTTCTGCACTAAAATCAATGTGGATACTCGTCAGATCCACACCACTTGTTATGAAAAATAGTATGTTCTACTCGTGCAAAAGGGAATTTCCCGCACTCGTACAACAATATACTATTAATGTTATTTGTTATTTTTAAAGTTTATTTCTTCATTTAACGAATAAAATGAAATTTATAAATTTTCAATAACTGAACAATTGTTTATATTTGTCAATTAAATAATTTATTTTCAAATTATTATCATTTTAAAACAACATTATACATATTATGCATTTATTATCAATAAAGGAAGACTAATAATTTCTTTTAGTATGATATAGGGGAGAGGCTTGTACCTTTGGACAATTTGTCTTCAACATTTTTTTCTTTTTTGACAAATTACAATAAAATTACAAATATCATCAACTTAGTCTATCTTTAGGTATTTTCTCACATTAAATCATTTTTTGATTATTAAATAATTGAATATTTCAACTTTTGTAATTAATAAATTAATTAATTTTAATTAATTGTTAATTAATTAATTAATTTTCAATTAATTTATTGAATTATTGTTTATTTTCTTTTTTCTGTACATAATAATTGACATTAATTACAGTGAAGTGAACACCTAACCTCTTATACGTCCCAGGGGAAACGACCATGACGTGTCCCAAGAGAAAAGCATGTGTTTTTTCTATTAACTTTGTTATTAATATAAACAGAACAATGTTTTTGGAAATTAACTTTATACACAATTTATCATTAACAAACATACTTTCACTGAATTTAAAGTTTCATAAAATGTTGTTTACCGTATGTTAATAATTCAAGTGCTTTAAAAGTCCATTTTAGGTATCGCAATTTGTTTTTTTTTATAATAACTTTTTAATCAATGAAAATGGAAAAAAGTATAAAATTTGGATTGTATATTTCTTATTAACATTATCTATGATATTTACCAGTACACGGAAAGAATTTTCGCGCACTCGTCCCGCCACTGTTAGTGCAGGCGTTGCGTTTAGGTTATGTACAGAAGACGCTCAGATTTTAGCTCAACTGATGCGTCAAAAAAGTACGAAATCTGTGCTTTTTCAGTATATCACAATTTCAAAGTGCACGCGGTGTACGGAAACGGTACGAAAAATGTATCATTAACAGACAATCGTTGCGCCAATTTTCATGCGTCTGCTATACCGTTAAATAGTTAACCACGTGGAACCGTCACGGTGGCGCGACGGTTGCGCGAAAATTTTTTCCGTGTACTGAAGTAAAAATTTTGATTTTTAATTAGCGTGTCCCAAGGTACAACCTGTCCTAAGGTACAAGCCTCTCTCCTACATGGCAGAATATTGTTCTATTTTTTATATTTTTAACATTTTTTTGTCAGTAAAAATATAAACAAAACTTGTAAGATTTCATAATTATATGTAGGAATATTTATCTAGTTTATTTACAAATTCTTTGAACAAATTATATGCAATAGTTCGTGGAATATCTTAATTTGATTAGAGTTGGTATGTCATACCGACCTGGGCCGTGGATACTGCAGCAAGGGTCAGTATGTCATACCGACTTGGTACGTGAAGGGTTAAGGTGGAACGAGCAATTTTTAAAAAACCACAGAATCAGACAATATTTTGAAAATAGTCAAGAAAGTTTTGTTACGAGTTCATGTAAAATTTTGGCATAGGTTGCCGAATAAATTAAAGAGAAAATTTTTTTTCAAATGAGCACTTTTAACATGACAAGTATAGGCCGAGTACGGTTATGAAAAATAAAAATCTCATTGACATAATTTTGAGACGACGAAATCAAATGAAAAAATAATGTACATATAAAGAAAACCTAAACGAACTACTCGCACTGTTAAAAGCGATAGGTTGCTGAACAAATGAAACAAATACATTGATTCAAAGTTAGAACAAATGCTCGTTTCATCGTTTTAGGATCGTATAGCCAAAATCGTACATTTCAAAAAGTAATAAAATCTATCAAAAAATTGTGATTGTAATAAAAAAATTAGCCGAAAGAGCCGAAAACAAATTATATATCCGATTTAAAATATTAAGAAATAATCGAATTCAATTGTATTTGTCTCAAATTACAATAGTAAATTTATATATAATAATAATAATTCATAATAAATAAATGATTTAGAATGTTATGATTTAGAAAATAAATCATTCAAGAATTTCAATTCAATCTTAAAATGATAAGAATCAATTTCTTATAATCAAAAAATTATATTGCTAAAATTTTTAAAGTTTCAAATACGTTACTTATCATTCGGTAACTCCACGAAACTTAAGACAAAAGCGAGTTATCATTTCAATTCACAAAAAAAATGACAAAAAATATCTTTAGCATACAATTTGGGTCTAGATAAAAATTTTTGTCTATTTGAAATTTTACTCACAGGTAATGCTTATTATATTGTACGAAAATTAATTGAAATCTCATTTACCTTTTCTAGTTTCGAAAAAGGCATTTTTTGTGTTGCTAGTTCAACTAGACGTCAACCCATTGCGGTTAATACCTCTAGCGCCCTCTAACATAACCTCAAAGCGTGAAAGCCAATAGACAACACGTATTTCTATAGCCATTTAACTCTAATCAAAGGACAGAGAATATTTTGCCTACTTCTATTGGTCTACACACATATAGAGAACTGTCAAATGAATACGATTTGTGCCGATTGACCGCAATGGGTTAACTGACATAAAAGAATTTAAAGAAGAAATTTTATTGATTCGATCAATTTTTAGATCCGACTGAGTTATTTTTTATGTGGATTTTTTCGACTTCAAAATGTTGACTCTGACTGTATAAACGTAAAAACAAGTAAATTTACATAAACTTCTTAAAATCATATGACATTATGACTTAATACCATTTATTTATAAATTTTGAATGCAATCACTTAGAAAAAAAAAAAAATAATAATAATAATAATAAAAACGTAAAAACTATGATAGGAATTTTCATCAATCTACATTCTAATGCTTTTACTACTAACAATAATTTCTGCTTCAAAACCACATTTTATACATATAAATCTGAATAAGTGATGAAATGTCGTCTACTCAAAACAAAAAGTAAAAATTGTAATATTAACTCAAAATGAGTGAAAATTTTGACTTTTTTCAATAACTGGACGACTAAACTTGTACGTGAATTTTCACTTATTCAGATTTACAGAGTATGTTAATATAAAATAGTCATCAAAGAAGGTTAATGTAGTGAAATGTAAAAACAAACAAATGGAAAGTATAATAAAAGGGTAATCATTGATCGTGATCGTGTGCACATGATCTGGGTATAGTTGATCTAATATTTTACAAATTTCACAAAAAGTCACATCTTAGGATAGTAGTCTTCACACACGCAGTCCAAGTTGCACGAAAAACCAGAGGAATTGCCTATTTTGAGACATGATTCTTATTGATTGACAAACTACATTTTTTAATTTTGTCTTTGTGTTATATGTTACGCGACTGACACTACATTTCCACACAAGACAGTATCCTGTTTTTCTTTTACCCGTGCCGGAATTCTCGTTTCAGTCGTTGATAGATCATGCTTGCCTTTGAGTATATTGTTGAGTGGCATATCTTAAACTTCCAGCATCCCATCTGGTCCATCTTGAATAATTCGACGATGCAATAACCACAGTTAATAAAATAGAACCCACACAATCTAATCACCACAAACTCGTGACATTTTTACTATTTGGTGTCACACACCTGACAGTTTATATCAAAACATACCAATTGCACCTAAACGCAATAGAGGCCGTCGATTGAATGCTCAGAAACGGCTTATCATTTTGTTAATTTTGTCTCACGCTGTGATGGACATGCTTACAAAGATGAACAACGACTCGATGCAGCAGTCTAAAGAACAAATTTGTAAGACGCTGATACGACTTAGATTGTCTATCCGCGAAAAAAACCATGCAATCTGCACATATATTGTTCGTAAAAAACCACTACTTAGAATTTTCAAACAACTTTATATACAAGCTCAAACAAAAATGACATAATGACAAATTAGACAAAATGTTGAAGAAAAATGCGCCAACTCTCAAAACGAGAAAGATTTTCGGCACACAATCAGAACCTTTGATAAGTGACCGTTTTGTGAAAACCCGATTCCAATGTTCGAATGGGATGATTTTTATAAAAACACTTAACTAATTATTTCTATTCGCGAATTTACCTTGTTTGGCAATCTTGACAGAAATCTCGACTGTGAGATTAGCGTCCACGAGATCTCTAACACTCTGAGAAAGATGAAAAGATGAAAGCCGGAAGAGTTCCGGATGTGGATAACATCAACATCGATTTCTTTGAAAAAGTCCTTACAAGAATAATACATTTATCTCAAATCATTATTTGACAATGTGCTGAATTTCGAAAAAACACCTGAAGACTATACACCCTTTCTGTTCTCACTTTGTTACACGAAAAAGGTGATCCAAACAATCCTACGAAATACAGGAGGATGGCCTAATGTAACAGTATAAGCAAACTTACGGATGAAGCTGTATGGACAATATTTTCTTCCTACAATACACAGTACATTTTCGATTACGCCTTCGATAGCACGTATACACGCTTTTTATCGCCTTTCAAAGAACGTTTGACTCGATCTCACATTCTCTCTTTTGGCAGAAATTATTCGTTTTAGGAGTGAGTTCTCATACGCATACTTAATTTTCTGTATTACTTTCGATTTCAGAATTGACGGTCACTTCTCCGCGGAAATAAAAGAAACAGAAGGCATTCTACAAGGCAAAACCCTTAGCTAGCTTCTTTTCATTCTATTCATTACAGATTTTGAACAATTTTTGCGCACAGAAGATCTGGAAGGTATCAATTTAGACGGTAAAAATGATATATTGTTGATGCTTTACGCGGACAACGCTGTCACTTTGGCACACACTCCGGTCAGAATTAAAAAAATTACTACTAGCTATGAATGATTATTGTGACATCAAAAATTCCGTGTGAATGCGAATGAAATGCAAATTGTTCACTTTCGAAACGTCGGCCGAAATACGTAAGAGAGCTTTCATTTAGGACTCCATGAAATCAGAGTAGTTGGATGTTCATGGAGTGACTCTTGGAATTCTCAACTGTAACTCTTTGATTCGATTGTATCATCTACTCTTATACACGCCGCCCATGAATAGGGTTCACAGTACATGGAATTAAAATTGTGCAGACTCTATCGTCCACCTCCATGAACATACGAATACATCCGTAAAATTAAACTGGATTAGTCAATTCAATGTAATTTTGAAAAATATTGGTTTATTCAATGCTGGGGACATTTTAACTGCTTAGCACTAGAAATTCCTGAAACAAACTGCCTCTGCGACCGATATTGTGTATATTCGAAAACCCGCAATGTACTAGCGACGCAACAATTGACATCTATGTTGTACAATCTTGTCAAATCCAACTCAGACTAACGCGACGTTACACAAAAATCTGACTCAGAAAACAATTTGCTAGTGCCGTCATCATTAACGTCGACTAAAGATATTAAATGTTTCGTTCAGGATTACCTTTGTCTCAAAATGTGCAACAAAATTTACTTTAGTCTCAACAAAACCCTACGAAAAAGCTAGAAAGTCGTTTATCGAAAACTGAAAACTACAATTTGACACAATAAAATAAAACGACACGAACTTACAATAAGTGCTATCAAAAATTACAACAGAAACGGAATGTGGCCCTAGATGTCGACTTCGCCAAGCAGAGTTGCACAGGTTCTTCAATGCACACACGAAACCGCGATACGTCAGGTCTCGAGAAATATTCCAGTAGTAGGGTTCACTATGATCGAAAGTGAATTTTAAAAAGCCAGGATTCGAAATCAAAATGACAATAATAAAACTAAATTTCTATGTTTAGTATGTTCGTAGACGGGATCTCGCATTTATAGCTGCAGGCTGACATAGAAATTCAAAAACGTCTCGCACTACCTCCTTCTCACTCCTTTCCCCACTGCTGCAGTTAAGTCAGTTTGGCGGCTAATCCGGACTGTCGTTTACTGTTGCCGACTCCCAGAGTTGACTCCTGATGTAATTTTGACGTCGTTTTTCTAGTTTTTCTGTTGATAATTACCCACAAAATTCGTGTAGATGATGTCCTCGTTGTAGTTTTTACTTCTGCCCAAAACCAGAAAGACTCATTTTCTCTACTCGACAGCGATACCATCTTCAGTAGATTATAGATTCGATATGCCTCAAAAACGATAACCAGCTCCTCCACGGGAAATAACCAACTCAGGTAAGACTTCTGGTTCAGCGTTAATGTCTTTTCATGCTACGACGAACAGGCGAGATGGCGCCATTCTCAAAAACAAACAAACAAACAAAAATGCGAGCTGTGCGAGAAAGAGGGAAAATGCATGACATCTCACGCCTGAACGGGACGTGCCATCGAGTGCTCGTAGTGGTATCACTGGTGCAACAAGTACGGAACGGACTCGCTATGTCGGAATAACTACTTCATTTTATTAAAATGAAATTTGTTCCAGATTTTACGTAAACCAAAAATGGATAGAATATACTATTTTAATAGATTCATTCAGGAAACGAATGTAATTTGAATAAACAAATACTTAATCTGATGGGAGACAATTGAACTTCCGGATTCTAAAGGGGCACTTACGCTCAAACGGCCATTTTTCAAAAACAAAAAAAAACAAAAAGTTTCCAATTTTGATATACTTAAAGTAGCCCAATTTTTCTTTACATTATAACGAACAAGTACTACGAATATTTATGAACGCTCACCAGGATGTGATCTGAGCCGCGTGCTTCAGAGTCTTGAGACCTGAGAGCTTGTTCAAGTGAGGAGAATGATATTTGAGAGAACTCAAATGTAGGTCCAAGGAAAGGAGTGTTAATATTTGACGACGTTAAATCACTTGATCTAGATGATCGCAATCTTGGAGGGAAGGCGGAAAAGAATTGGAGAGTAATTGATCGACAGAAATGATCGGGTTGAAAGGTTCTCATATCTCAAAAGGTCACTACTTCTGTTTGGCAAAAAGAGATATCAAAATTAAGTTTGACAAAGATAATTTCATGATCTGACAAAATGGAAAGCCTAATTGGCCAAACGATATGATATTGAAAGGATCATCTATCATGCAATGATCAATTTGGGAGTGAGAAGACTCAGTGTGATGAGTGGACTGGAGCTCGAGGAGATGAAAACCAGCGGAGGTATGTTTGAGATAAGCTGACATAAATTTATCCTTAGAGACGTCAATGTTGAAATTACCAAGGATAACAAGTGCTCCACGTTTACCAAAAATCTGTTGAAGGTAGTGAAAAATGCTAGGACCTGTGAGATGAGATAATAAATATCCTAGTAGAAATCTGTCTGGATCGTTCCTGCCAAACAATTCGATTGGCAGGAAATCCAAGCACTGAGTTACATATTTTTTGAAACAGTTCTCTGATAAGAACGTCGTCAAATATTAATATTACAACAAGAACAGGCTTCATCTTGAAAACTCAAGGAGAACCTTCCTAGAAATTCGTATATAAAATAGAAAAGGTAAGAATATCCGATGGAGACACCACGTCGGAGTCCCCGCGTTCGAATCTTCGAATCCCCGCTGAAACTATTTCTCCACACGTAATTGAAACAGTAGAGACCTGGATAGACGAAACAGTCCCTGACACTGGGATCGCATTTAAAAGATACAAAATCATATGTCATGATAAAAAAGAAAAAATGGCTGGAGGGGTCTACTTCTATATTCGAGATTCTTGTTTTGATATATGAGAATTTCAGACGAAATTCTCTAACGAAATTGATATTTTTAATTTTATCGTTATTTCTGCATTATTTTGCTAGTGAAAAGCCATTGCCTGAGAAACTGTCAGTACACCTGGTGATTATTAGGTCTTTCAAGAACCACGAGTTCGAAACTAGTCTAAAATAAGTTTTACTGAGTCGTCCACGAATATATCCTACACGGATAGAAAAACGTATACAAAATTTACTGTGGTCATTGTAAACTGCGGACCAGTTGGCCTACTGTTTAACAATGCCGCCCGACTAATTAACACAGGGAAAATCGCTGAAATTAACGTTGAAAAAAATATTTCGATCTCTTTCAATCTATTCTGTAACATCTTAAAATCACAAAGAAGCACACACAAGAGAGCACACAGGACGTAAGCAGGCAGTGAGCGATTCTGATGGTCATCTTTCAGATTATCTGGACTTGGAATTGTGAGTTCCCCAGGGCTCTGTTCTTGGACCGTTACTCTTCTCGATCTTCATCAATGACCTCCCCGAAGTAATTACGTATAGTAAGCATCTGCTTTACGCAGATGACTTACAAATCTACCTGCAAGGTCCACCACAAGTCATCTGTGGGGTAATTGAGAAGGTCAAGTTAGATGTATTGGCAATAGATGCTTGGACTTCTCGTAACCATCTTAAGATAAACGCAACCAAAACCAAAATCATAATTTTGGGTTCATCTCGGCTCCTAGCACGTGTTGATTTTTTATGTTTCAAGTGCGAAAAACTTGGGGATCACTATGACCTCCAACCTATCGTGGTCGTCCTATGTGAATACTATTTCACGACGGGTCTGGTTTAATCTCAGACAGATAAAGCTGGGAAGCAACTATCTGACATGTGATCTGAGGAGACAGCTGGTTTCCTCTCTTATTTTTTCTCATTTTGACTACTGCTGTGTACTATTTACAGATCTTCCCCAATACGCGAGTCGTCAACTGCAAGTCTCACTCAACTCGTGTGTTAGGTTTATCTTTAGGGTGAGAGCGAGGGACTCCATATCTCCTTACTTCTCGGAGTTACAATGTTTGAATGTTGAAAATCGGCGTAAATGGTTTTTGGGAGTTTTTATTTACGGCCTTCTTCAACATCGTTCACCCATGTATATTGCAGAGCACCTGGTTAACACTTTTGCCCAAAACGAGAGGATCTCGAGAAGGTCTCCCCACCAACTTGTGATACCTTTCGCCTTTGGAAATATATTTTATAAGTCCTTCATAGTCTCTGCTACTAAATTTTGGAATTCTCTTCCTTGTGAGTTATGTTGTGCTCCTTCACTTTGCACCTTCAGAGG
>JAAMPD010002952.1:0-12142 GCA_025266255.1 Trissolcus basalis
CAATTTTTTAAGCAAAAGTTTTTTTTGGGACATTCGCCGACAGCGCCATCTGCTGACGGTGAAAAAAATGTCGGTTCAATGATTTTTGTAGCAGGCATACCAAGCTTCAATTTGAAAAAAAAGATAAGTTTTTCCGATTGATATTGTAAAAGTTATGACTGTTTGAAAATCGGCTTTTTTTTAATTTTAGGTGGATCGTTAATTTTTGTGCGGAGTGTATATTTTGATTCGGCGCAACTGCGTAATCTAAACGCAGGATTCTTATCTATTTTTTTCATGTCGGCGCAATTGCAGAAGCCCCTGTTAAAATTGTTTGACAACACTATTACAATTAATTTCACTGGTTTACTCAAAATAAAAATTGCAGGTTGTCTGCGCTTATCTTTTCAAAAACAAAATTCCACCATCCTGGGAGAAAGCAAGTGCCTATCCAAGTTTGAAACCCCTATCAAGTTTCATAGTAGATTTCGTAAAAAGATTAAGGTTTTTCCAAAAGTGGTACGAGGATGGCAAACCAGCTACATTTTGGATCTCCGGGTTCTCCTTTATTCACGGTTTTTTAACCGGGGCGACCCAAAATTATGCTAGGAAGTACAAAATTTCAATTGACAAAATTGATTTCGAATATCAAGTGAGAATAATTTCACTAATTCGTTGATTAAAACTTCCATTCAATTAATCAACTGATGGTTATACAATTTCTTTTCATCTTTTTAGATTTTGAACAAATTTCAATCGGATGTTGCTCCGGAGGACGGAATATATGCTTATGGTCTGTTTTTAGCAGGGGCAAGATGGAATTTGAAAAAAATGATGCTGGCTGAAAGTTTTCCAAAAGTGCTTTGGGACCCCATGCCTCTGATCTGGTTCAAACCCTGTGAGGTTTCCCAGAAGGTGATCAGGGGAAGATACGAGTGCCCCTTGTACATAACTTCCGAACGTTTCGGTACCCTGAAAACCACCGGTCACTCGACAAATTACATCCTATCAGTTCTTTTGGAAACGGATGTCCGGACCAACCACTGGATTAAACGAGGCCTGGCTCTTCTCTGCCAGCTTGATAACTAAATTTTAGAAATGTTAACAACTTCTCAGTTGAAATGATTTTTGACTGATTTTTGTATTAATTTTTTTATTTTCATTTTTGTAGTAAAATAAAAAATTAAATAATACAGTAATCAAGATCGCTACTTCGACTGGTATTTCGTGTAGCTCCGGTATTGCTTTTTTACCCAATTCTTGGCTCGAGGATTCCAGCCCCGTCGGTGTTTATAGGTTCTAGAAATAAAAATATAGAAATTGAAATATTTAAAAATAAAAATTATCCAATGTAAAATTTTGTTGACAACTTTTTCTGTCGAGCTTTAGTTTATTTTATTTTTCTTACGTGGTAAAGTTTTTGGTCGTTGATTTGTATTTTGATTTGGATTCTGATTCAGCCAGACATTGTTCGGGTTCGTCGGAACAGGATTCACATTTACATTTTGATCGGTTGGTTTTAGTGTGCCAGTTTTTAACAAATTTTCAACTTCACTCGGGTTGAGTCGCGTCGACACTATATCTTTCACTCCGAAGTATTTCTAAAACAAAATAATAACAAATTTATTATTCAAACTTGTGTAAAAAATTTTGATCGCACTGTTTTACACTTCTGAGCACGTTTCTAAAAGTTACGAAATACTATTCATGTTTGAAACTTACAACTTCACCCGTTACATAATTGTTGCAAACCCATTCCGGAGTGATCTCTTGAATTTCCACGGTTGGTGCCTGAGAATGTTGAGGCGGCTGTTGATAATTTGGTTGGAACCTCTGATTAGGACTATACCGCTGGCGAACAGGAATCGTATAGGTGTCATATTGAATTTGCGCTGCTGCGCAAAAACTTACAATTGTTGCAAAAAGTAGTAATTCTTTCATTGCGACGAAAATTAATTTTCAAGTTCGAAAAACTAATGTCCGACTTCGACGATACTTATAGATCGACTGATCATGACTTGTATAATCTGTATTGTATCAGGTCATTTGAAGAGGTCACTGGAGAGGGCTACGATAATAAAATCCCAGCAGCCAGTCTTATTGGGAGAAGTCATTAACATATATTGGTCTTCGATGTTTTCCTCTCAGATCCAAACCTACGACTGTTCAAGGTGGAATGAAAGTCTATGTTAATTCAGGCACGTTCCGTCATTCAGGATTTCCCTCTGATCTTAAAAATGATAATTTGATGACTTATTATAAAAACGTTGTTAAATTTAAAATATGTCTAGGTCAACTCTGCTACTTAAGATTTAATTATTTTTAGTATACAAGAAGTTGAAACTAGAACTTACAAACAATTATAATTCATAAACTTAGATGAAGATTATAAAGTGTGATAAAAAATATAAGGCCGTTGTATTATGTATTTCATGTTTATTTCTAAATTAATATCTCGATTAAAATGTTATATACAGACTAATAGTATTAAAATAATAAAAACTACACGAATTACAAATATAACAATTATCACGCGCGTTAAAGCAATTCACGCAAATCATAAACACAATTTGACACTAATTCTTAACGACAGATCCCGCAATTGTTCTCTCGGTGAGATTTTTTTTGTTATTTTTCTCATCTTTTTTTCATTATTAGCTAATCGGTCCAAGTTGCAAAATCCGCCGCAATTCCTCATGTGTACCTCTCAGTTTTTATTTTCAAATTCGTAATTCTAAACGCCAAGGGAAACACAAATATTAAAATTAGTCGTGATAAAATGAGTGAGATATAAAGTGAAGCTGAAACCTTGTGAGATCAAATTGTTCGTCTAATCTTCATAATCAAAATCTTGATCATAATCATAATAACCGCGAAAAATTACATTGACAATGAATTTTGGTGGTTTTTTTTTCTTTTAATCTTGTCTTTCCCAGTTTCACAGCACAACGAAAGACGTTTCGCACGAAGGACAAGTCTTTTCTATTAAAAAAATAATTAAAAGAACACGAATCCTACGTTACAATCATAAATTAAACAATCATTTTCAACCTAATCGTAGGACTAATTCCTAAGTTAAATTATAATTAACAGTATTTCAGTAACATATACTTTTCTCTCATCTCTTTTTATTCGTATTTCAACATTCGTTTTTATCATTTTTTTGTCTTATTTTTTTTATCTTTATTTTATTTTTTTATATTTAATTATCACACGAAGCGAATTAAACAGTAACACACTCAAATTTGACCGTAACATCAGATTTCCTATTCTGAACTCACGTACCGAACCAAAGCAGTTTGTGGTCCATACAAATATTATCATGGACTTAATATCATTTTGTCTTGTAATATCAAAAACTTGTTTGCTACCGTACTTTTTCGCGCGTTGCTTAATTTAATCTTAATCTATATTTCAAATTAGCCGTTTGCATCGGCCGACAAAGTATTATTTTGTGATGTGATTGAAAATGGTAAACAATTTTGGTAAATGAATTAAGAAGAAAAGAAAAAATTTGAGATCAAAAAGTAAATACTCGTAAACAGGTAATATTTGAATGGCGCTTTCATCGGTTCAAATTCATTAGCGATGAGCCAATTTGACAAGGTGATGCGAGGAAGATCATTTTAAATGATTCGCAGCGCATCAATTTTTACAATAATTCATTAGAATATCATTTCATTCGATTTTGCTCTCGGCAGTCGCGATTTTTGTTTCTTCTCGATTAATAAATAAAATTGTTATAAGAAGCTGTTAGTCAAACAAGAGATAGCTATTTTTGGTATCACTATTTACACAAATTTATTTTAAAAAATTAGGAACCAAAATGAATTGCAAGTATCAATGCCCGAAATGAAAATGTTAAAGCAAATTCTAATAAAAGAAGAATTAAAAAACTCGAATAAAAAATTTTATCCTGAAAATCAATGTTCGCAAGAGGCTGATAATGTTATTGTAAAATATCTTTATTTTTTTTAATCTTTGCTGACTCGTTGAACGAGTGTTAAATATATTCATGTATAATCGTCTGATTTCCTAACTTAGTATTTACAATAACTAACACCAATAAAATGATTGAATTAAAAAAAAACTTTGTGTGACATAGGATACCCGAAAATATGTATGTAATGTAAAAGTTGAAGTAAAATGACTAAACAATAAGTGTGTCAGTTGAAATAACAGTCAAACAATTCTGATATCTTTTTTTACAATGGAATATATTTTTATGCTTTTTATAAAAAGAAAAATTTTCAATTCATTGAAAAATATTCTAGTAAAAACGATGATTTATTAATACCCTCGGACATTAACATGAATCAAGAGTTGAAATCCAAGTTGAACATTTTTGTTCCTTGAATGAAATTTTATCAATCAGTCAAGATCAGAATTGTTCAACATTCTTATTTTGTTGAGAACATATATATTTATATGTATGTATCTTTATATATAATATATATTTGCTTTTATAAATATAATATAATATTTATCTTTGTTTATGCTAAATACTTTTTACAAGTTTTATTACTTTTCTTTCACTTCATCAACAGTACGCGTATTCAAGTTTTGCTTTTCACACAATGCCAATTATGTTGTTAATTCATTCAAATATCAATATACTTCCACTGATATCAACAATCACATTTTTAACATCAAGTATAATGATAATTTTAATTTCATCAATAAAAAACACTTACAGTTATCGAAGAACCATAAAAAATGAAAAATACAGAATGATTTTTTCTTAGTCAAAAGAATAAGTCAAAAATCGTATCACTCGTTACACGTACCCTTGAAAAATCGTGAAATATTGCAAACAGAATGGATCGGAAATTGCGAGGCTGTTTTTGTTTGTTTGTTTGTTTTTTTTTTTCATTCGACAGCAATTTCGGAGAACATAAGAAAAAGTACAATAAAAAAAAGAAGAAAATAAGTAAAACTAATCGTGATTAACAATCAAATTATGAGTAACTTCAGGATAATTTTGAGCACAATAGTGTCTAAGTTCTAAAGATGTCTCCGATAAGAGGATTCCCAATTGGTACTATTATAAAACTGCAAAAGCCGGCGATAGTGAGCTCCCTTATGCGAATTAATATTAATGATCAATATTTGTATCAAATTCGCACCTTCTGTGCCACATCACGACTTTAAATTTACTGGCTCTGCGTGCGACGGTCGCCAATAATGTTTTCTAATTTACGGGCGACGAACGTGGCAGATTTTTTATTTGGAGATTGCGAAGCATCGGACATGTCCACGTCGTTGTCGTCGGCTAACAGGCGTTTGTTTACCGACTTCCTTGCGTCGACTTTCGTCATCATCTTGTTGATTTCTTCCAAGTCCTGTGGAAGAGACAATTTTTCTCAAATAAATCAAAAACAAAACGACAATGAAGTGGATACAAAATGAATATACAATAGTTTACCTTAGCTGGGCTTCTGCTAAAGCAATAAACCAATGGCGCAGGCGATGCAACGATCGCTCCAGATTCGAGGGTTCTGGTCATAACGCAGTTAGTAACTCTTCGCACAGGCGAACTGGTCGAAGATTTTCCCTTGGGCAAGGGACTCAACGTGAGGCTCATGGCTGATCCCCTAGCGACGAGTCTGTTGGTACAGTCCTTTACGGCCGGCACGTAAATTAAATTATAAAACTTGATCAAGTCGCCTCTGACCTCGGTGTCGAAACTGTGCGACGTGCCTGCCATATTGTTCGGAGTCATCGGGACGTTTTCTCGTTCCACGGTGGCCCTGCTGTCCGTGTCGTTGTCATTCCTCGTCTCGTTCTGTCTCTCTTCGCTGTTCTCAATTCGACGGATCAACACCGACCGGTAAATTTGCGAATCTGCCTGTGGTTGCCTCTTGTAATGCTGCATGATCTCAGCGAACGAGTTGTTCTCGATCTTGGCGATTTTGCAAACAACGTAGATCGCGCACATGAGCAGCTGATCCAGGTGCCGGTCCTTCATCAGATTAGTCTGCTCCTTGATGGTGTACTCAAAGGTGGTCCAGATTTTCTTCTCCAGATCGAGATCCCCGATCTTGAGCGAGCAGTAGAGATGGCGCATGCGCACCACAGCGAGGTTGTAAAATTTGCGGAAGAACAGAGCTACCGAGCCGGTTCGTCGGGGTTTTGGCACGACTGTACTGGACGTGGTCAGCGGAGTGCTCGTTATCATTTGTCCGGAACTGCTCGTTGACGAATCCTTCCTGTTGGCATCAGATTGGGTTTGACTGTTAGGCTGTCTGGAGAGCAAACTTTGCGACGCACTCGTCACCTTCAATACACTCTGACTGCCTCCGGTACTCAGTTTGGCGTCAGTAAAAAGGCGTTTCTTAGCCGTGCCTTGAATGTTTATAGGGGATTGGAATCTAACAAAAAAAAGCAAGCAATAAACAAAATTATAATGTGAACGAAACAAACATAAAGAGGGAGATTAGATCAGATCATTAGCTTTTCTTTTGTGCTTAATGCATAAGAGTGCAAAATATCAAATCAATTTTGTGCAAGTAAACCAAAAATATGATTTACAGTTGTTAATGTTCCGTACCTCTCTGAAACGGATGATATTGGGCTCTGTTGAACATCATGGTGTGCTCCCCGATCCAAAGCTAGTTTTCGCAGCTGCGGTTTTCCGGGAGTGTTGTGATCCATGGCCTCCAAAGTACCGGGCAAGGAAACTTCCTCGCAGCTGGGCACGCCTTCGTTCATGTTCTCAATGGCATGCCAAAGGGGACTGTCCCTCTGCCAGGCCATTGACTCTAAAATACTCTCCTCAACATTGTTCAAGTATTTGACTGTGTTTCTGGTCAGTTTTTCATAGGCCACTCGAACAATCAGTTCGATGACTTTATAAAAATTGTACGCTTCGAGATTGAGCGCTTTTAAGATCCAGGGAAACTGTTTGTCCTCGTTTTGGTACGAATACATTACTATCTCCAAGCAGCAAGCGAAAAGACACAAAATGAAAGTATTGTTTGCCAGCAAATCCTGTAATTCACATTTTTGTTATTCAACATTGTGCTTAAATTATTTTACTTATGGATTTGATCGTTTTTTACAATGTTTATACAAACCGAAGAGTCAATATTGGGGTTTTTTCTCTTCTCATCATTTAGTATCATCTCGAGCAATTTGTAAAAAAGCGATTGTCCCATGGCCAATCGTTTTTTGCCAAAATCCAACTTCGAGGCGTCTGCATCGTCAACATTGTGAGTGTACTTGGCATAAAAAAGATCACCGCATTCTTTGACTGTTGTCTCAAATTGCGTCCTGACTTTATCACTGACACCGTTTAAAAGTGTCTGTAAACCCTCTGATGGCTGTGCTTGACAACCAATAAGGTTTTGCAACTGAATCACGTTCTGAGTTGCATCCGTCACAGGCGCTATGTTACAATTTTCTTTCGAACTTAAATATTTGCGTCCCGTCAGTGGTGTCGGAGGAGCCAAATTCTAAAAATAATCATTTTCATCAATTTACAACAAATACTCAAGTTATAACCATCTAAACACTTTCAATTTACTATTTTTCTTCATCACCAAACTGTTTTTCAATTTTCAAACATTTGTTTTCTATCCCTTTTTGGATCGATAACTTACCCCCTTGTACTTGTCATTTCTCAGTTGGTCCAGTATTTCACTGACGTTGACCATACTCGGCAATCCAATATTTTCTGTCGCGTCGGCTCCTATAAACAGTCAAAAATTGGAGACTTGTTATTAATGACCATTACCTATTTTAGAAAAGCGACTAATCGGTTGAGTTTTCGTTTGAAAAGCAGTATCAATAAATTCAGTTTCCCTGTTACATTCGTACAGTCATTCGTAGACCGTCATGAGGTTATGTGTGAAAGCTTTCGAATGCAAGCGCTACTGCTCGTCATATCACATATATATATGCAAGTGCACAAAATTCGAATAAGAAATATTGCAGTGAGCTTTTTTGCGACGACTTTTGTGAACTGAGTACAAAACAATTGAAACAAAAACGCGTTTAGAAAAAACCCACCTTCTTTCGAGTGATTTGTCAACCGATTGCTTATTACTTTTTTCTTCATCTTATGAAATGCCGATTGAAGATTTTTCACTACTTGTTTTCTACCAGCTGCAAAATGCACAATCACCAAAGCAGACAAGGATGATCAAAAGCCAGAAAAAAAGAGAAGCATTAAAATTACATGAACAAACAGATGACGGGAGAAGAAACAAATGACTGAAACCAACCGATTGGTTTTCAATTGTTTCAGACGGCAGTGGATAGAATTAAATAGATTCAAAGAAAAAAGAGTAAATAGAAAATATGCACGCATAGAAAAAGATACAACATTCTACGTTATTCAGAGAATTTAAAGTTCAAAATAACTGACTTCCTTACCTAAAAATATTCTTTCATCAAAGTCACCCGAGTTGAGCACGTACTGCTCATAAAGTTTGCTAATAGCTTTAAAATTGCCGTCAAAATTCATCGGGTCGAGAATACCGGAGAAGTTGGACGGATCGCCCCTCAAGTCCCTATCGCTGAACAGTCTGTTCAGGTGTTCTCTGAGTGAGTACTCCTTGATGCTTCTCGCATCCACACAGATGCCTTCGTGGTGATCGCAGAGTATATCCAATATACAGTTGGCAACATCAGGGGGCGTGTAATCGTCATTGTGAAAATTTGCCGGCAGTCCTAAAAAAGATATTAGCTCAAATAAAAATTGTTCACAATATACCAAAAATCTATGACTGAAAAACATAGTCGATAAACAATTTTCTTACCGGCAAATCTTGGGTTTAATAAGTCTTTGCGATTGGACAGCAGAACGTTGCTGTACATGAGGTCGCAGCATACCAAAAGCAAATGGTAAGAATTTACTAAGTCGTCGGCAATGTCGGGGATAGCGCTTTTTATACAGATGAACAAGGTCCAGCAGAATTCGAAGAGTCTGGTGCTGGTGCAGGGCGTAGCTCGGTGTCTTCTAGACCTCACAGGCTTGCCCACATCTTCGTGTGGGCTTTTAAAGATATCCACGAACATGGGCTGATACTTTTGAAATATCACCATTGAGACTGCAAAGTTACGCTCAATCTTGTCAATTTTGATGCGAAATTCTTGGGGCATGTGGGCCATGTCGGCCCAGAACCGACTCTTCGTGAAGAACTCAATCAGGGGCAGGTTGCAGAGCTTCAGCAGTCGCGTGAGAGAGACGCAATTTCCCTCCACATTTGTTCCAGATCTGCCCACTGTTGGGGTTGTTACTTTTCGGCAAGCTACAAAAAGTGCACAGCCGATCCATTGTAATTGGTCACCCTGAAAAAAAATTATATTTTAGTTTCTGTACCTTTAATTTTATGTTTTATTTATAAAATTTCATATACATATATATAAGTTTTATAGGATATTCAATATAAATATTAAATATAGGCGTTTTTTATTCTTTAGCAGTTGATTAAAAGAATTTCAAAAGAGAAATAATAAAAGGAATAAGAAAGAAAAAAAGGAGCAGGTGTGGTGTTAAAAATCTGAGCACATCTGTGCTCCGTTTTTTTTTTTTTTTTTTTTTTTTTTTTTTTTTTTTTTTTTTTAACTTATTTCTTTGGATATCTAATATTAATAAAAGTATATATGTATATATCTTATAATTATAGTTTTGATTTTCTGATTATCGATTATCGATCTTCGACTATCGATTATTACTTTTATATCGTAGTTCAGATGGTACCAATGTCAACTCAAGTTTTCATGGTTCACAAGCCACTATTCAGAGGGCGTTAGTGTCGACTTGAGTTTTCATGGTACATGGACTATCGTTCAGAGAGCGTTAGTGTCAACTTGAGTTTTCATGTATTTCCCCAAGGTTGGTTCTCATCAACTTTTAACCTCAATAATAGTTCGGACTTTATCGACTATCGACTATCGATTGATCGACTATCGATTTCAATTTTCACTAACTAGTGTTAAAGTTACTTTGGGAGTTGTGAAATTCCCATGGATTATTATTTAGTGTACTTAATTGTAACTTCCTTATTTCTTTCACTAATTTAAATTATGCACTTAATTGATATATGATTTATACTATCTCAATTCTATAGTTCAACGGATATACATATATACATGTGTAGTATTGTTATCACTTAATTTTTTTAGTTTTTGTTCTTTTTTGTTTTTCCTTATATGTTAATAAAAAGAAAAATTTTTTATTTTGCTTATTGTTAATTAATTTTAATTTTTTGTTCACTAATTCTTTCATCAAAATTTTTGATATCCAAAGAGATTGAGAAAGAAAATAAGAGCGATTCATACTAATTAATTTTTTATTTTGTATTAACTAATTCTTATACTATTTTCATCAAATTTTCAATATCCAAGAAATAAAAGCGATTTATACTAACTTATAATTAGGTACGTTTGGGACAGTTGGATAGAGGGTTGATGATTGTTGTGATCCTGTGGGTCCTGGTGATGTGACATCTGGAGTTACATTTGGGACTGCATTTTTTCCGATGGAGGAAGAGATTGGTGGCACCGTTTCAGCAAGCGGCCAACATGTGCAGACTGAATCCATATGCACTATGCAATGCAAACATATTGCATATTGTGCCCAGGAATGTTTTGGTGACTTTGTAGATAAGTAAAGTCATCAAAATTCCTGCACTATAACTGCCGTATTTCGTGTAGCCGTTCCAGAATTTATTCCAGGTGCTGGTGGCCAAATTTTCGATGGCGTGTATATCTAGAAGGCCATCCAAGCTCACGTTATCTACCTGGGCGCTGAGACCGCTCATTCTCCTGGCTAGAATGTTTAATATGGCCGGTCGATCAGAAGGGAATATCACCTCATTTCTCAGTTGGTCCAGCTCCTCTTGTGAGTAGATTCCACTGGTTGCTAAATTCCCGATTGATTTGTAGTCCCAGGTTGGTTGGCTGTTGGGTTGCAGTTGGTGCGGAGCTTTGGCCTCTGTTGCGGCTGGTAATAATTTATACCAGTTCCCGCCTTCCAACTGAAACATGACAGGGATCAAAGGATTGCTTCTAATTTGTGTTCCAACCTTTTTGAGAATTCGAGTGCGTGGGGTGATGAAGTACGATTCCGTTCCTCTGTAGACAGGTATTTCCTGGTAACACTCCTCTGTTCTTCTCAGCTTCAACACAACTGGTAGACATTTCAAAAGATAAACGGCCTCGCTTCCAATTATTGCGATTGTTCCTCTTTTACCAGAGTAGTCATACCCAAAAACGTCTGGGGAGATTGACGCAATACTCAGCGAGTTTCTCAAAACCTTCTGTTCTAATTCGCACCGATGTAACAGTACGTCTCTGTAATGGTCTTTCAGTTGTCGTCTAAAATGTTTTTCTACATAAACGAATTTGGAATTCACATATGCAAATATGTCCATCTCTTTGGGAGACACCATCCGCGTTGACGTGAAAAAAGATCCTTTGGCTCCTTCCAGGACGAACAATTTTGGATGTTCTGTTTGGATCAGTTGGTAGCCGCATCTGGTATGAATTTTTTCTTGTTTGACTGCGAATGTGGTGTCCTCTGTTTGGACTGTATACAGAGTCTCAATTATACTCGTGTTGGACGCAAAAGTGGTGAGGATACCTTTATTTGCCTGTCCTTCAAACAAGACAATATAATGGTCAAAATTGCATGAGTCTTTAGGGATACGTTCCCAGTATGCGAAGCCACCTTCAGCGTCGTTGCAGTTGCCTAGATTAAAGTCGCAGGAATATCCCTCTCGCATATGAATTTTATTATCGTCCAGGTTGACAGCCGCCATATAGTCCAAGAGAGTAACCTTGACGGTACCCTGGACCACTGCCTTGTTCCCAAAGTGACCAAAGTGATCGGAGTATGGGACTCCGTTGCAATATCCACCGCTGTCTGCGGTTCCAGCGATTGTCAGACTTCTGGTCTCTGTATTATTCCTTCGGGATCCGTCAAGAACGTTATGTCCAAATGGTAGTCTTCCGGATTCGTGTAATTTCCTATACTCATCAGTTGTCAGATCCATCATATACTCTGCAATGCTGTCGTGAACTGCTCCAAGGTACCCGTTCCATCCACAATGAAAAACTTGTCGAAAGACTTCGACTTTACAGTGGTAGACTTGCACGAACTTCAAGTTTGATAATTGCAAAAGTTGAAGATATACAGGTAGACTTTGACTTTCTA
>JAAMPD010002953.1:0-12142 GCA_025266255.1 Trissolcus basalis
GAAAAGTATATAATTCATTGGAATATATTTCCAAACATATTTTATGTATATTTTCTTCATAATATATTCTTATATATCCTACGAATAAGCCATAATTTATAAATTATTCATATAGTAGCAATAAATTATATAAATAAAATAAATATAAATTTCATCAAAACAAACATTATGTTTATATCAAAAATATATAATCAAAATATATTTACACGTATATTTCTCTCCCTGTGGGACAAAAATCATTAACAATTTCTGTTTTCAATTTATTTTTTCTCTTTCATTTTCAGCCCTAATATGATTTTGGTTATTTGTTTAAAAAAATTTTTTTCCCTTCACTCTTTTGCCCTTTGAACAAAAATCAATTCAGTTGCCTTAACCAAAACTCGTGACACTGATCCAGAAAATGAAAAAAAAAGCGCAGTTTTTTGATTAAAAAAATTCAATTTGCCAGGACGGAAAAAATCGAGTCATCGGTTGGTGTTTCGCAAAAGGAAAAACCACGGGGACATTATTCGGCGGGGCATTAATTGCACGGCTGACACCGCTCGTGGAGAAACTGCATAAGATCGAAATAAACGGCGCGATAATTCGGTCGATACTGACGGCAGTTTTGTACCGCGCTAAGCCCCGCCATCTATCCTCGTCCATCGTCCTTTTTTATTTGTTTCTCCTTTTAATTTGTAGACGTGATTTATCATTCTATGTTAATTGCTTTTCTTTGCCTTATTCCCCCTTTCCGCTTTCTTTGGCCCGAGCAAATGAACTGCTCGCTGTCCCTTCGATATATCGATCTTTTTTACGCGCTGCCACGGCTATTTAATTTTCCACTGCACCGGTAATTATATTTGAGTTGCCGATGCCGGCGACACGATAGAACGCGTCGTCATGCGATCGAGATATCGACATAAATTTGTCGTACGTTACACTGAAAAAAAAAAGAGGAGGAATGAACGACAAAAGATATCGCAAACTGTCGTTCGCAATGAATAATTGGAAAATCCTCGACGACTTTCTCTGGGGCAAACACGTATGCTTTCATTTGCAAACGAGAATCGCTCGTTTTCGTTACACAAAGTCAAGCATTACAAATGACTTTTTGTCGTGCTCTGAAGCGTTATTCAAAATAACATCCGTCAAGGATGAAAATAACGAGAGGGAAGAAGAAAAAATTTTTTTTTCCTTTCTCTCTCCACCGAAATAGAATGAAAACTTAATATTGAGATTAATACACATGTTACTTCGGATTACTTAATATAGTACGCAAGTTGAACGAAAGGAAACTCGGCTCGCAGATTTCATTTTGTGACGAGAGAGACGGAAGGAAAAAAAGCAAAGAGAGAGAAAGAGAGTATGAGAGTGAGGCGAATAAATGAAAAAGAATATATATTTTCTCAGGATCGAGTTCGTCTAACGAAATTGAGGGTTTTCATTGTGCTCATGAACGTGACAGTTTGCAAAATTTTTTCGTTGGATTGATTTTATTTGCGGCATGCACAGTAGTGCCACTCAACGGGAAACGTTTGTTTCAATTTTTTTCTATCAGACTGGCGGAAGAATTATTTTCCACTTTTCTTGTGGTGAAATAAGAAATGATCTGTTGGGAATATAGTCAGACGTATGAGAAAGAAAAGTAAAAACAGAGAGAGAAGAAAAAAAACAACAAACAGGCATCAGAATGTGATTCTCTATTTTCCCGTGGCATGTTTTTCATCTTTAATCGGATTTATTCAAAAAGCTGTGAGATGTTTAATTTAAATAAAATGAGAACGCATTTTCAGATTAAAAAATATAGTCACGAGAGGAAATTTTTAAATCAATGTTTGGTGATGGGGAAAAAAAGATAAAAAAAAGATGATAAAAAATGTACTGAAATTGAGAATGTGGGAAAAATTAAAAAACCGAGGCAATGTAATCTAATTACGGTTCGTTAATCTACGAAGACAGACTCATTTTTCTGGTTTATCCGATTTAAATTGAATCGTCGGTTCGGATCTCGCGAACGTGTTTATTTCTTGCTGTTGTCGTAATCTGCATTAATTTGTATCTTGCGCCCGACGAAAGCCGTGCGAAATTCCAAAGAAGGTAAGAGTAACGAGAACGTATTCTGCCCGAGACTTTTTACAATGTAAATTGAAAAAGCCCTCTATTATAAATAATTTAAATGCATTGCATTCAAGGGAAAAAGTGCGCCAAGCGCCTCGTCGTCCTTATCGAAGCGCGAATTTCGGTCAATAACTTAGTCCACCGTCACGAAATAGTGGCTTAGCTTCTGAAGCGATAACTTTTACGCTTTGGCGAATTTTTGAATACCGAACCGATTTTTGCCTTCATTTTCTATTCAACGAGGACAAAAAATGTATCTTAAAAAAACCATTTACAAACCTCTAAAAAAAACGCTATGTTTCAAGTCTTACATTAAGAACCTAACCTCAATAGAACAATCTAGATATTATATAATATAAAGAATATATAGATAACAGATAATATACATAGATTCATTATCTGTATAATATCTGTATATTATCTAGATTTTGCAATTGAGGAAAATGATACTTTGAAATTTTGAAAAGTTTCGAGATAATATTTTAAACAACGAATACAAATTTGGAAAAGTAAAAACAAGAAAAACCCCGATTGTTTTTGGCTGAAAATTAACCCATATGAATATCCAGAAAAATTCAAAAATAATTGCAAAATTTTAGAAATAAGATATATTCGATGGAAAAAAAAAATTGTCACTAGTTGAAATTATGATTTCTAAGGGGCAGCACTAAATGAAAAATTTCATTTAATTGAAAATAATACAATGAAATTGTGAATAGACCATCTTAATTTTTTGGTATAATCCTGAACCAAAAACAAAACAAATATGAGCACATCTTATTAACCGAATTTCAATAATAGCCTCTGTTTGTTTTTTATTTTTATTTACTTTTACATTTTTTCAAAAATCATTTTCAAAAAATTATATTTGTTCTCTCCGCCGCTTATTATAAATTTTTTTATATACAAAATATATTCTATTTCCTATTTTATAAATTTATATAATAGAATATATAAACAAAATATAAATCAAATATTATCCTGATTGTTAGATCATATTTTATACTCGAAAAATAAATTTTGTTTATATTTCAAAAATACTCAAATGAGAACTCAAATGAAAATTCGAAAACCCAAAACTAAGATAAAACCCTATTTTCTTAGCTGAAAATTGCTATTCATAATATTTGTACAATGTTCAATAAACCAATCTCATAAAACACGTCCTAGGTGTCATTTTTATTCGAATTTGATAGATGGGACAACACGAATCCTGGAGACTTATAAAAAAAAGGACGATCAAAAGGACGACGAAAGAAAATTAATTGGTCCCCCTCACGGAAAAATGATATATATTTAAAATATCTAAGTTTCCGTTATATAACTTTTTTTCCGAAAATATATTTACTATATTTCGATATATATTTTTGTGTGTATCCCACAGGGATAAAAATATACGCGGAAATATATTTTAAATTTATATTTTTAATATAAATTGAATCTACTTTTTCGATAAAATATATATTCATTTTATATATTATTTATATAACTTATTGCCGCTTTATAAATAATTTATAAATCTCGTATATGTGATATATACACGAATATATTTTAAATATATAAAATATATGTAAAATATAATTCAAATTATATATTTTTATCCGAGTGGGATGTTGATATATATCATTTTCCATGAGGGCCGAATGATACAAAAATTGTTTAGAAAGTTATAACGAATTTACATGCAATTTGTCGAAGGGAAAAACATATTCGGCAATTAACGGTGAAAAGAGCTTCGAAAGTCGTAATACGAGATCCTGGTCGAAAGACGACGATGCGGATCAGTGGCTCTTGTCGCTCTTATTATTCGTCCTGCGTGCTTCTCTTTTCTACTCCTAATACGAAGGAGGTATTCTTCAAACCGGTACGAAAATTACTTCTGAGGAGCCTAATCAGCCAGATTGCCTGCAATTTACCGCCCTTATCTTGTGAGCCCAACCCCTTAAAACTTTCAGACGTGCAATCGTCTATCTCGTCTTTTCAAGACTCACGCTCTCGCCCGTCAAATATATCCATATTCAAAGTCTAATGCTTACGACCTTGTCTCATTAAGATGCTGAAAGAGATCCCTGTAACAAGATCCGCATTCACGTTGCAGTTCAAACTCGTGGTCAATGATGTCAGACTTTGCACATAAAAGATTAGTCCCAGCCGAACCGGCCAACAATTTAGTGTACACACCAAACTTGTAACAAGAATTCCGCGTTATTTGTCAACTTAGTTTTAATTGCGTTCAATCTTCGGAGTTTCATATCTCAGAGTGTTACACAAACAGACGCTGACCTAAGAGACCTTCCAAAGGATCGTGCACATCATTGTTTGTGAGTAAAAGTTTTAAGACACACCGCGAGTCAATTAGAATAATAACTTTGACATATATATATTCCTACCCTAAAAACATGCTACGTGTTTTAGAATAGAAACGTCTTAAAAGGGCACAAATGCATCTTACTAATTCAAAAGTCTAATGAATTAATTTAATAGCATTCTCAGAAACAAAATCTGTTCATTTGCTAAAATGAATTGGATAACATCAATTATCTTTGTATCTTAATGAGTCAAAATATTATGAATATTTTAAAAGATTTTATGTTTATAATTTTAAGGTTTGAGTCCCTTTGGAAATTTTTTTTACAGTTTTTCTTTTTTTTATAATCTTTAAAGGGGCTTTCTGGTATATTTATCCTAAAAATTAGCCTCTTTTCATAATTTTTTTTTTTTTTTTTTTCTCCCAAAGAATACAACCTATAGCTTGGTGGTTTTTGTCATTACTTTGTATGTATACTTATGTTTTTTTTTCATTGAAAAATTTATCAATTAGCTGCGTCTTATTGAAAAGTAATTTGAATTTGGTTGATTTGAAAACAAAAATTGAATGAGATTCAAAAAAATAAATTTAACGGAGCTTGACAAAAAAAATTTGAAAAATTTATTTTTTATATTTTTACTAGCGCTTTGAAAATGAAAAAAATTAAACAAAAATTGACACTTTTTTCATTGGTCGCCATTTTTAACATAAATAAACTTGTTAAAACTTCAAAAGGAAGTCAAAATTTGCTTAAAATTTAACTATGTGTATTTTTGATCACCATAAACAATTTAACAAAGCATGAAAATGTTTAACAAATTCAACATATTTGATTCAAAACTCCACTTTTTTTTATTGTAAAAACGCATGATTTGTATATCTATACATACAGCTATATAAATAGCTATTTTATCGATAGAATATAACAATTTTGCCCAATTTTCAAATTAAATATCTCAACTCAGAAATAATCAAATTTTTCAAAAATCTGCCTACAGATGTGATTGTATCCGTAGATTAATAATTAATAAAAATCACAAAAAGTCCTGACTATTTTGATAAATTGCATGTCCCACCTCAAACTACCAGATTTATCTTGACATAAACAACACTTGTATAGCTGCGAAATGAATCTACAATTTTCGATCACTTGAAAAAACTATTTTAGTTAATCCGTTAATTGAGTCAATGCAATTCAATTTCGAATTAAAATTATTTCCTTAGATCATGACCCTCAAATGATATGTAACGAAATGATATCGAATTCATTTTTTGATGAAAACAAATTTACCGTAGAAAACCAGAATTTTCATTTCATTTGTCAAAGATTGATATCGTAATACGAGAGGTTGTCTATGGTGATGACGCAGACAGATATTTATTTCGTGAAAAAGGAAACGTTAGTACGGTAAAGTCAGGTGAATTGAAGAGTTGCAACGTTTTATTTTATATAACCCCATCAGAGATTGTTCAATTCACTTGACCTCACGGGAATAGTAGAAAGAAAAAGACACTCACCACCGATGTTACCAGCAGAGCTCAGATCCTTACCTGTAACATGAAAAAAAAAATACCATTTTACTTTTTCAGACAACAAACAGATGCGGGTTCTTGATGAATAATAATAATTTGTAATATGTTGGTATAATCGATACGTTTTATTGTGACATCTCTGTGCACTTTGCTTGTACACTGATTAACGTATACGTATTATCGAACATTTGGAAACTGCACAATTTGAGCTGTCAACGCGGTTGTGTATAATTTCAATTGAAATACAATATTGAATTGTAATTTAAAAATAAATGTGTACAAAGTTTTTTAACATTGATGAATATAATTTCGAACGTTTCGAGCTGTCGGCGATTTTGTTTTGACATGAAGTTGGCGTTTGCATTTGGAAATCTTGCGATTAAGCTTATCGACGAGACAGTCTCAACAGACGAACGATGTTGTAATTACGCATTTAATTTATGACTGCTGATAATCGCGCCCAACTACATATGTTTGGGTATCAACTGCGAGTTGCCAGCCAAAATTGTGAATCGCCCATTTGCGGCTATAATCCGAGTAAGATTTATAGAATTATTTAGATTTGAATAATGTCCGAGGATAAATCGTGCAATTTCAGGGCGCGCCATCACTTTTCCTCGAAAATCAGAATTGGCGCGCGGAAAACATGACGATTCGGATTACAAATTCATTTGACGTGATGCGTCCGTATTATGCAATGCATACTAGAGTAGTTACATTATAGAGAAATTCCGAGCCAAGTGGTCACCAGCTTGGCAGGATAAAAACTCATACAAGCTTGACGCGATCACAACTGCTTGGGATATGCAAGATTGTGGATCCATTTGCTGCATAACACATGTACTCTAAGAACACCGGTGCGCATCGCACGTTCATCCCACATATATTCTGTGTACATACCCCGCCACTTCGAGATTATGTTTTTCCGCATATACTTTCGCCAAGACTTCCTACGTCTCGTCCTTATACATATATATATATACAAACTTTTTTTTCATCAAACAACTGGAGGTGACTAAAAGGTATAATTATGACAGAATAATCAAACTAATCTAATTTTTTTATGTATTAAATTAATAAATTGAATATAATAGAAGAAAATATATTTTAGAGGATATATTTTCATTCGTGAGGGTATTGTTCATATATTGAAAATATATTGACAATATATTATTAATGTACTGTCCATATATTGTCGATGTACGTTTTATGAATGGACAATATATGATCCGTTTTACTAAGGTTATAATATAATATAATATATAATATTAATATGATTCAAATATATCGAATTCTTGAAAATATATTATATTTATAATAAAACTATAAAATTAAAAATATTCACTTGAATATTTTTTGCCCCTCCCTACATGGATAAAAATATAGTTCAAAATATATTTTACGTATATTTCCATATTAAAAATATATCAGTCTATATGCGACATATATAGTAATTTTCAAATCATGCATCAAGTGGCAATAATTTATTTTTGAAAAAATAAATACAAATTCTATAAAAAAAAATTATATTTATATGAAAAATATTGAATTAAAATATATTTTCTCATCATTTCTGAATTTGAATAATTTTCACTTTTGAAATTGTCTTGAACAAATTTAAACGTGAAATCAATTAGATTAATTGTTTTAATTGATTAAGTTAACTCAATTGAATTAATTCAATAAATTTTTATTTATCATATTTTAAAAACCAACTTTTTATTTCCTTACTGTTTTTTAATTTCTAAATAATGAATAGAATGAAACATGGGGGATTATTGTTCAAATTGGCTTTCCTTGAGAAAACAAAATATGCCAATAAATATTAAGTCCTGCACGAGCGAGTAGTCACGGGTTTCATCGCGCGGCTTTTAGTTTTGCTTTCGCCGCCAGTGCGTCGCGCCGTTCTCTGTTTGTCAGGGCCGGCGGTCCTCTCGGGACTATTGGCGTCACCCTCGAAGTCCAAAAAAGGCTCCCTCGCTGTTTCACCCCGCAGCTCCCGTCTGTTTCCCGCTGCCCGTCCCTTCCCCATTGGCAACCCCATTGAATTTCCGGCGTCGATATAGGGCTGATGCTGTGTGCTTCTGTTTTGCTCGTACACTGCACAACGTACAAGAAGAAAAGAAAAAGATCAAGATTTATTACTCTCCTAAATACTTGACAATCTCACCGTCAAAATAATCCAATTTCTTCTATGTACTAAAATATAGCGAATTAAATGAAGATTAAATTTGGGGGAAGAAAGAAAAAACTTGCTGTCAAAATAGACGTTACAATTTTAACACCCTTAATCTAATTGACCGTTAAATGTGGCTGGGGAGTCAAAATGAAGATGTAATCTCCAGTCATGATTTGTTTTATCCAGATTTTGAAACATTTTTACCGGTTGCAATTTCGTCTGTAAAAAAATTTCGGGCTTGGATGAAAATTTTGTATGGAATTGATATAATTTTATGTTTATATTTACATTCTGACTTGGTATATTTAGCTGAATGAGAGAAAGATGCTTTTCGCCGGCGAGGAATGAAGTGAGACAGGAGAGGGCTCGGGTGTACGTGAAAACGCACGAGTCAAAATGACTCGTGGGAGAGAAGCGAGGAGAGACTCGGCTAATTTCGGCGTCGCACGTGCGTGCTGGCGTCTTTTTCATGCTTACGCAACGTCACACCGCATGCACGGTTCGCGCGTGCGCAAACGTCACTTGTGGAAGGAACACACGCGCATTTCCGACGCGATGAATCAAAACCCGCAGCGCGTTCGAATTTCAATCAATCCCACAGAGTGAATGACAAAATGATGCCATCATTCACCGTCGCTTTCTTGACAAACAATTTTACTTCGGACTCGAATAAAAAAAACTCAACTTGAAATTCAACGTGAGATTTTTTGCTTAAACCGCCATTAATAATTGTTTGGACAAAATATTGATTGTTGGAGAAATGAAAAATTTGTTATTTTTAATTATCTCTGAATTATGAGCTATTAATTTATGCAAAGATACACGGACTTTAATTTTGAGAAAATAATTTGTTAAGTTGACAGAAAACTGACTCTTCACCATCACTCATTTTATTGTTAGTAATTATAATTAAATTAATATTTTCAAAAATAAAGTATGATTAATTTTTTGATGAAAAAAAAGGAAAAATTACTTTCAGATTTAGTTTTTGTCAATTCAAATGATCCCGCGAATGAAAATCGACCAATCAGGAATGAGGAATGGAAGTGAACTTAGCTGATGGTCGATTCGATTAAATGCATGATGTTTGTTCGGGATGCAAACTTTTTCTCTTTAAGGAAACAGTCTCATTTTAAGGTTGTTATAGAAAAATATTTTTCTATATTTTTTCTCTCGGTGTGCATGGTTTATTATTTCATTATTTACATATTTAGTCGCCGATTTGACTGTCATAACAACTTTAACAAACATCAATTCTGGAAGATTCTGTTCAATTATTCGGCGATTGTACTGCAATTAAGATGGCGCGAAAACTATTGATCGTGGAGATAAGAAGAAAGACGCGCGGGAAATATGAAATCAATTTTATTCGAGTCATTAATCAGGATGGATGGTACTTGAATCGGCAGTCATTTATCAGGGCCTTGAAAAGACGAGCTGAGAGGAGAGAAAAGGACACGGGCGAGGGAACGACAGCGAGGAGGTGGAGAAAGAACCTACAAATAGGGCGAAGGTCGATGATGCGTCGATAGACTAGAAAGTTTGGTCGGCTGTTGTGCTGTGCCCCCTCGTAAAGTAGGGTACGCAGTAAATGGCTACGTCATCGATGCCGAGGGGTGACTCGCACGAGAGCCCCAAGCTCGCTAGCTTTTCGAGTAGAAAACGTGGTTCAAAAGTTTCGCGTAGGAGGCCAAGGGGAACTTCAAGGAGCGAGGGACGTGAAAAATGTCTACGACCACCGGGTCAACGTGGTGTTGTACTTTATGATCAACACAACCGATGTAAATGTGGTTACAGTTTTATTGATTCTTCGCATACAGCCAACTCTCATTCAACTTCATCAAGCTTTTCAGCAGAATTACCAGTGGCTACCATTTATCAGGTGCCATTTTTCTTCAATGGCACAAAATTGAATTTTATATATGGGCGGGAAAATATAAATAACAATAATAAACAATAATAAGAAATAGTCTATTGAGAAAATTAAGTTTTAGTCATTGAAGTGAATGATGGAACTATACTATTTTGCATGGTACCATTTGAGATGGTATGAAGTTAGGTTAGATTGTTTACAAAAATTATTTAAGATTAGGAGACAATCAAATAATTTTTTGTTCATAAAATAAAATATATAATATGCTTTAAAATATTAAATCTGGTATCTTTTGTTTCATGAAATATGATACTGTAATGTGATCTCGAAATGGTATGAAGTTAGATTAGTTTGTTTACAAACATTGAAAGACATTAGGCTAACAATAGAAAAAATTTAACATATAACATGATAGGCTTTGAAATATTAAAAATATTCGGATATATTTTGTTTTATGAAATATGATACTGTAATGTGATCTCGTGGCTCGTCTCATTTTTGTAAACAAACTAAACTTCCCTCGCGCCTTAAAACTTTTTTAACAAATTTATTTTTATTTTCAGTTTATGATATTTTATGAAAATATAGGGATTTTAATGCCATTAGAGCCTCACATGTGTTTGTAAATAAAGCTATTTCTTTAAATTTTTAAAATAAAGCGCGGCTTTATTCCATTTATTTATTATTTAATAAATTCATTTATATAATTTAAAAAAATACATTAAATATATCAAATATATTAACAAAATTTCAGAATACATAATACGACTCACATATTATCTAAAATGAAAATTACATCTGAGCAAATTCTGAGAAAATTACTAGTTCGAAAAAGAAAAAGAACAGCAAAGAAAAATTGGATAAATTTGAAAATTGGTCAGTCAGAGACATTCAAAAGTAGTTCAGACAAAAATGTCAGTGGGGATGAGTTTTGCCCGAGGCTATGAGGTGCGAGCAAAAGATGTTTGACGCGTTTCCGCATTGAGCGACATTTTAATCTGGCTGCTTTGCATTCACGAAGCCAGCCGACAAGGCCTTGTCCTGCTTAAGGCAATTAATGACTCAATCAGGATAGGCCCGATTGAGTCTTTATAAGGGCTCGAATGATGCCTCGCTCAACTCCACACACAATGCAAAGAATTCATCTCGCAATTCACAGCACGACATTAACACAACACTAAATTAATAACCAATTTCAATTATTCAATTATTCACTTCTCTTCATCAAAAATTTACCAGTCGAAAAAAAATTTTTTTTTTTCAACCTTGTTTGTTCATTTACAAAATTAATAACAAACGAATTTTATTGTCTGTTTCAGGTGAGCTTTATCAAATATTAATCTATGGACAACCGATGAAAATTTGGTATGTAACACGTTGGTATATTTGAAAAGTATTCTTTTTAATAAAACGAACGAAAAAAAAACATTGACATAGAATGGGGGGAAAAAATAGAAAGCTGTTGTAAAGGAGTTAAATCAGAAAGCGAGAAAGCAGTAAAGCGGAAGTGGAGGAACAATTTGTCAGAGGCGGTACAAGTATGGCAAGTTGTCGGCGTATATCTTATTGTCGAAAGCTAAAGTTTTGCGTGACAAATGCATAATGCAGATTGCGATGCGACAGACGGTAAACTAGTCGGCGAATCTAGTGGAGTTGTACGCGCTGCGTGGCCAGAGACAAGTGACGTTAATGCGCAATAAATTAGCGGGACTCCTACGCGTCGTGCCCTGATGCGTCCTCGTGCGGCGTGTCTAGTCCGGGAGCTCGCTCGATTGACGATCATTCGATTAATCGATTTAAATTGCTAATACGAATTTATTCATGTCAATGATTTGTCAGCACCGTTGGTATTCTCTCACGTAAATCAAATGATCAGTCCTCACTTTTCTTTCATTTTTCAATTAATTATTTATTCATGCATCATCATAAATTTAGCTAATATTCATATCACCGTTCGATCAAATTTATTGGCACTTCTGTTTGTAATAAATTATCCATTTCATAACTAACAGTTTTGAAATAACAAAAAATTGTACAAATTATTATGCTTTTCAAAAACGCCAATTCCTTCACAGAGAGAAATATGCCTCGAAAAATGCTCAAAACAAAAGCGGAAAGCGCATTCGTAAGATAGGACTGAAATTCGGAG
>JAAMPD010002954.1:0-12118 GCA_025266255.1 Trissolcus basalis
GACGAAGCGGTAAATAAAATAAAATAACGCGATTGAGGCCCTAATTTATTTAGTTTAATTCGACGATCATTGAGTTGTCTGTTATCGCAATCATCCCCGCGTTTTATTATTGTGTTGAATTTAAATTTGTTCAATAAAAAATTCGAAAATAGTGTGTTAAAAAATATTGTTTTTTATTACACGACAATTAATATCAAAACGTATAATATTAATAAAAAAACGTGAACATTTTTCAAAATTATGATAAAACGTGAAAAATTAAGAAGATTTTGAAATCACTACATTAAAAGTTGACAATTCAATTTTTTAGAACTCATTTGACTGTCTTTTGTTTTTTGATTTCTAATTTCAATAAAAATTGTATTCAACATCATATTTTATTGTAGAATTTAAAATCATTTTTGTTTCCAATAATGATAAAACAAATGAAAAATGAAATGTTAAATTTGCTTATACGATGTTATTAAAAAATTTTAAATTCCGTCTATGTAGTACCTTAATTCACCGCTAGGTGGCGCTTTAAGGCAAAAATTTTTTCTCCCTACAAGTGACGGGGGTATTTCTTATTATAAGTAGGTTGCAGAATTGATGTGTAGTACTGTGACGGAATCATAAAATCCCGTCTTATTTTTATAACAATTTTAACGTTTTAAATAATTAAATGATTAAAATTATTTAATCAAATGAAATTCTTTCAAATTTAAAGTCAGAACATCTGCAACACATTAAATAGCACATGAGCAAGATTTTCGACACCAAGCGGAAATCTAATACAATAGAGCGCTTCGCTAACGCCAAACTTTATAGCTAACTCTTACAAAATATAGCTATAAATTGTCTCAAGAATTAAAACTTGAGATTTAAATGTCTTAACCATGTGTGACCTCTTGTCCTGACCGGATATTCATAAAAATCGAAAATATTGTCGAAATTCGGAGTGGTGTCATAACTGGCCCATTCCTGGAAATTGCGCTAGTTCATGTAGCCCAAGTGGGAGATGGTCCACGGGATGCTCCGGGAAACGGAAGCTGCAAATGGGAAAGCGTATGTCCTCAAGGGCCACACCCACTTTTCCAATCAGAGCATCTCTGTGGACAATCTTAGAAGAAATTCTAATTTTTGGGGACTAATCGCGGTCCACTAATCCCACCCTCTAGTGGTGGGGCCCGAGTGCCAAATGAATATAAATTAACGTACTTGCACCCTAAGAGTTAGTTCTGTTTCTGTTCCGGTCTGATCTTAAACTAAGCTAGTTCTGTCGACCTGCCAGTTTTGTGAGCTAGAACAAAATTCCCTTGTTGCTCAACTAAACTGTTCTGTGATAAATTAAAAGTGTTAGTAACTAGAGTGAATTGCTGCATTCTGAGCTCCTGAGTCGGATCTTTTGTTACCAATAACAATATTATTCAAGAGTAAGTCGCACAACCTTTTACATTAAGTTAAGTTATTTGCTAGCACAAATAAAGAACCTAATTTCGCTAAAACCTTAATTACTGTCGAACTAAGACGGAAACCGTGTGAGTAAGTTCCGTGAGTTTATTATTTCCTTCGGTTTGAGGACTAAGATAGGAATATAATTCAAAGATTGACTCTCAATTTGTATAATAGAGAATTCTATGAGTCCGAAAAACACTACCTTATACCAAGTGGTTCTTTATTCTTAGCAAAAAGCGAATAGTTCAAAGGTTGAACTACTATAAAACTTGCCACATAAAGAAAATCCTTTAACAAGTTAAAATTATTAGCAGTGAATCCCGGAACATCGTCGAGTTTCTCACGAAACAAATATTAGCCAAAGCAAAAAGATTAGGAGGAAATAGATAGGTGGAAATGAAGTCACAACTCTACGAAATGAACTCAAAGCAACAAGACTCGGGAGAAAAAAATAGAACTACGTAAATTCAATAATAATTTGCTTAGAGAATGTAAACGGAGATTTAGCGCATCCACATTAATATACGCTCAAGGTCTCACCTTGGAGGAAAATCTCCGACTAGTAGATTTTTTAAATAAGAACAAAAGAAATAGAATAAAGGCATATTATACTCTCGTGAAAAGATTTCCTTCAATTAAAAACCCGCCTACTCAACTTATTTCGAGTGCTCCGAGTCCGCCCAAATCGCCCGACTATACCACCTCGGGCACGGGATATTCAAACCCCCTATCTCCTTAAAAATCTTATGCACCAGTTTCACCTACTGGTAGTAAGGCTACTACCTCCGACAATGACCTAGAATTAACCACCACCGAGGAGATAGATCCCACCTACACTCCAGACCAGGTTAACGAGACACCAAAGGGAGAAGGGTCCCCAAACAGACCAGAAACCCCTAGCCACTATACGGAATTGACACCATCTCCCAATCTAACAAAAAAAGCGAGATATTCTTGCTCTTCCTGCACCTCATCTACTGAGTCAAGTTTGCAGTCGAGTTCTGAATCCAGCTCAGATTCAAGCTCAGAGACCAGTTCTGACTCGGATTAAATGTTTTTTCAAATCGTTTGTAAGTTCAATAAATCAACTTTGTTAAAACATTATCGACAATTTTTTCATAGTTCTCTTTCCTAAATAACAACGACGACAAATACAGTCCGTAACACTAACATAGTCGATAACATCAAATCAAATTCTACCACGCGATTTCACCTCACTCTAGGTGGTAATATCGATTCAGAAGGAAATTGTAAGGGGGCGTATTATGCCGAACAGTATGGATCATGGTCTGATGCCGTGGTCCAGGCTGACGGATTGATCACCCTCGCGGATTACGATGTTTCGGTCAAATTAGAGGAAGAAATTTATATTACTCCTTCAGGTGTAAATTGCCCGTTCCACAAAGGAAAGTGTTTCGACCACAACGGAGGCATTCTCTACTGGGATTTCCTTGCCTCAGATCCATGCGAATTCAACAAATACACAGTACTGTATAAAGGTATGGGAGACAAAATGATAAGCGATACACAAAACTGCCCTAGCACTATTATAACAACTTTAGAAGACATCACGTTTGCTCTTGCCACACTCTCGTGGATTACTGTCTGCGGATACACTATAACCCGGACCGAACACCCCCGACTCTTTGTTATCAAAGGAGCCATAGGAACATTTTTGAAATCCTCAACAAAAGTAAATACTAACGACCTAGATCTATTCAATCACGTGAATAGCAAATTTGTGTACATCAAGAAACATTTCCGAGCCCAAATGAAAACTCTGTATAGGAATGTATTACTAAAAAGATGCGGATTAGAACGGAAGGTCCTTAAAAATAGCCAGTCTATCGAAATGCTTGCTCCCGACAAATTTGCCCTATCTTACGTTGGAGAACCAGGATAGACCGCCGTATTAGGCAGAGAACTGATTGTTCTCATCAAATGCGTACCAGTGCAAGTCACGCTAACGAAAAGTGACCGCTGTTTCCAAGTACTCCCCGTCCGACATAATAATAAGACTGCGTACTTGTCCCCGAGGACGAGAATCCTCAAAACCGTTGGGTACAAAGTAACATGCAACAACATTCTTCCTGCTTCCTTCCAAGTAGACGGTACCTGGTTCCGCATGACCCCAGCCCCGGTCCAAACGACTCCTCCTGTTGTCCTTCAACCCAGCAATGCTCCTACCTGGGAATATTCTACCCCTATTCGCCTGGCGAAGACTGGAATCTATTCCGACGACGACCTACAAAGACTTCGCGATTATTTAATGACACCACGCAAACAACCCGCAATTGTAAATTCTCTGGCTCGACTTACCACTGGACAAACAGTATCCTTCGAGGGCCTACACCTTAGTAATTTAATCGACGAAGCTACCGCGCATAGCCGCTAACGCGTGGTCCCGCCTGTGGGATGTATTGAAAGGGTTAGGAGACATCACTAGCGGACTGTTAAGTACCTACATGTTATGTAGAGCCGTGAAATTAGCTATAGACACATCCTTTTATTTTTTATCGCTCAAGGCCGCATACGGATGGTCGTTCTGCCTTTTGGGAGCGTTGTTTGACAGTTTGACTAACTTCCTATTACTTCATAAGCATCGTAAAGAGTCTTCCATTGCTAAAAATGACCCGGAGAACCCCAAAACGCCGGACGACCTCAGCCCCGCAAAACAATCAGAAACCAGACCCTGCGACGAAGAATCAACGACTAGCTCCGACGCAGAAACTGGTCCCTCAGCCCCTACCGAAAAAGGCGTCGACGACACGATCACGACCAGGATCCATGTTACTGAGCGGCGTTACAAAACACTCAAACGCGACAGAACTTACCTCAAGCTACCACCGCGTCTGAAACCTAAGGCATAAAGGTGCACATATCCTTACATGCACCCTGCACACGCCGTAGTGTTTTGCCGAGGCCGGCAAAACACTACTTACCCTAGTTATAAGTTTAAAAGGACGAATTCCCCTCGGACCATTGCACACACGAATCGTACCAATATAACATTAATCGCACCACTGCAACCCCAGTCGAATTCCTCCTTTACCTAGGCTAAGTAAGCATTATTAAAGGAAACAAGTATTGCTGTTGTGCAATGTTTCCAGGTGCCGTACCACCAGATCCTGCAAACAGACGTAGAGGCGCCGTACTTACAAACATACGTCCAGCACACAGCCAATTGCACATTCAACCAACGCCACGCCTGTGGATCTACCTACACTGTTTAGTCGTGACACATGCGGGAGCAACATTTGGCAATCGACATTTTTTTACTTTTATTATTCTATGCTTGATTTAAAAGAAATTTGAGTGAAACTATAAATTACAAAAAATGAAATTAATATAAAGGATTCTTTAAATGAAATACGAATATTACACAAAAAATCACGAATACGACACTGACCGATTTAAAAGAAAGGACGCATACGCTCGGCTCTCCGGAAAACTCGTTTTCCCAAAAATAAAAATGTGGGAGCCAGATGCGTCATAAAAAATTACCCCCAGAAATGCGATAAATAACCAAAGACTTTGGGTCTCAAACCCGGAGCAACAAGATCGGGCCAGTTAGTTGCAAAGCAAAGTTGAAATCATTCGGACATGCGGAGCGAAATCACGGCGTAAGCGATCGAATCAAATACGCGATCGTTAAGATCATATAATTCTGAAACGGTTTGGTCGTCGCAATACTCCGCGCGTCATATTTCGACTTGCCGCAGCTCTATTTAATCGAGAATCTTATTAAATACAAAAAATTATAAAATACGTCGGTCGTCAATTATTTTTCGCGCTTTGTTGCGCCGTTAATTTAAAAACATTAAGTATTGAATTTAAGGTGGAAGAAAATTATAAAAAAAAAGTCAAATAAAAATTTAAAGTTATTAACGAAACCAGATTAAATAAAAGTGTGTTTTATTTGGTCAAATTATTTAACACCGATGCAATTGTCTCACTTGCGTTAAATGAAGACGAAGCTGCAGCGTCGCCATGAAGCCGGTGAAAAGAGTGCGCGATTAATTTTTGTTAATAATGTACCACGTATAGTGAATGGCAAATAGCAGTCAAAGGAGGATACCGTAGCCGCTCGTAAAAATGTTTTGGTATACTTTAAGAATGTGCACGAATTGAGAACTAAACTTGCAAATCTTTGTGATGCGGTACATTCCGCTGCGGAATCTTACAATATTATTATTCTAGTCGAGACTTGGTTAAATGATTCCAATGTTGATCTTAAATTGCAACTTATCGATTATGTTATATACTGCTGTGATCGTACTTTACGTACCAGTACTTTTGATCAAGGGGGTGGTGTATTAATAGATGTGAAGAAGAATTTAACCTCACTTGGAATTATTGAAAATGTAGCTATCGCGATGTTGAGAATGTTTTTGTTTATATACCTGATTTGAAAATTATTGTTGGATCTGTATATTTTGCGCCAAATTCTAGTGAATATTGCTACACTGTACATTCGCAGTCTATTTGTGAATTAAGAGAAGTTTATGAGAATGCTTCTATGCTGATTTGCGGCGATTACAGTTTGCCATCTGTTGATTGGTCTCATGAAGATGTAGTTTTGCCACCAGTATGTGTTCGTAAATTGATTGTGAATTTCTCATTGTTAAATTTGGAGCAACATAAAAGAATTGTTAATTTATTTGGCGTTTTACTAGATTTGATTTTTTCTGATTTGCGATTCATAAATGAATTGAAATTGAATTTTGTGTGCCATTATAAGCCTGATCGTGAATATTTAGACTTCAGGTGGGCAGATTATATAACAATTAATTACCATCTGAATAACGTGGACTGGAGATCTGTGATATGTGATAATTCGTTATGTGATGCTGTTGCGATTTTATATGACAAAATCAACGAATCTGTCGAAATGTTTGTTCCTCGATCTCTGTTAAAAGTAGCTCGTACCCAAGATGGTACTCGCGTAAATTGATTCAGGCAATAACAAACAAGAAAATTCTCCATCTTCGTTATAAACAATCGCGGATTAGCTGTGATTATTGTGCGTTCTCTCAAATGAGAGCAAATTGTAAGCGCTTGTTGCGTGTTTGTGAAGATTTCTATGTCAGTGGTTTGACTAGAGGTCTTCCTAGAGACGATAAACCCCTGTGGAGGCACATCAACAATGTAACCAAGAGTCACTCGGACCCGAAATGTGTGCACGATGGTCACTCTTTAGTGAATGAACCAGATACGATGTGCGAAATGTTTGCTGATCATTTTTCATCAAATTATGTTCGTACGCAGGATCAGAGTACCATCGACGTAAAATTGTTAAACTCGGTGACAGAGGCTGGTGACACCCTCGAGTGTCTAAGTTGTTCGCTCTAAGAAATTTTCAATGTGCTTGTCAAACTTAATTGTAAAGAAGGAGCAAGTCCTGATGGTGTACCGAATGTCTACCTAGCAAATTGTGTATGCTCAATTACGTTATCATTGATGTTGTTGTTTGATGACAAAAATAATTAAAATAAGACCAGGACTTCCCTTAACCCTTCCACCCGTCAATCAAACCCCTTCAATACACATTCCGCCAGTGGTGCACTTCTTTTTTCCATATTTTGATGTGTCTATTCTTTCTATTCCTGAAGATTTTCCATTAACAATCAACCGTCTATTTGAATAAGTAAGACTTTTGTATACAATTTTGTATGAATATTTTCTTTCTGTTTATGAATAAATATTGTTAAACTTACCTTTGTTTATAATTATTTATTTTACCTTATACTTCTGATTGCAAACAACTAATAATCACTAAACGTATGTTTGATGTAGGCATATTGTTAATGAGATTATTCAAATAACCTCGGCAACAGTATAAATACACTGATATATACAATGTTAATGTGTAGAACAATAATTACAGTGGCCGGAGTAGAAGTTGGAAGAGGAGGAATACCCGACGAAAACTGTGGGTATAATACTGTACGCGAATCTTTTGAAAATTCCAACTTGTTTCAAGAGAATGATTATATACACAGACAATATAAAACATTCAAAGCGCGCAGAATGAAAGTCGAACTCAAACTTTTAAACTTTGCAAATGGTAAGAATTTTTTAAATTGGTTGCAAAGAATAATCACGGAAATTTATGCTATATTTATATCAACGAGTGATCCAAATGATCACATAGGTATGGAAATTTCCACACCTTTGTTACGACACGCAATTTAGATATCATTTAGAAATATGTTAAATTTCAACGTTGAGGACATATGGGATGCAATGTTTTGCGTAGCACAGGGTTCAAATGGCTTTTTGGTCGATGGTACTATGAGAATTAAAATAGATTATGTCAAGTTACCCCGTGAAATGAGTAAACCTGTACCTTTGAGGCAAAAGAAAATAACTTGAAAAGAAAAAAAAACCCAAACTGTACAAGAAAATAACTTGTGATTCACAGCAATAGTAAGTGCGAAAAACCGTCATTTTTAAAATCAAGACTGTACGAGAGAGTCGGAAAATGTTTGAAAAACAAGTAGTACGTTTCAACTGGCAAGAGTAAAAAATTGATGAAAGATGCTGTTACATCCGGAAGAATAACAGAGAACTTAATAAAGTTAACACATGCAGGGTAACAAGGTTGTGATTGAAGAAAGAGTAAATATGTTTAACAATCTTTTTATTGAACAATATGACTAACCTAAGGTTACATTAGTGGGTGGTTTATTAATTCTATTTATAATGCGTTTGCATCAACTTTGAAGGCGTTCGCGTTCTACAGGGTTATTTAATAAAGCTTGAACAGCGGTAATAATGTTAGGGTTGTAGAAATGTTAATAAAATTGCTCCTGTTTGACTTTTGACCAGTTGCAAGGGTTTGGCAAGTCACGTTAGACGTTATAGTGACGTTATTTATGTAGGATTTTTTAGGTTGGTTGGATAATTGTTGGTAAGTTGGGGTAGTTCATGATCTATGTACAACACGTTCTTACACACACACTTACATTTATTTACTTCAAGACAAAGAACACGACCATGCCCTTCAAAATGTCACCAAGTAATGACACACTACGGGGGCCCCAAACGCGTCAAACTTTCTAACATTCCCACATTTATGACGCGATCGTCTTCTATTTTAATATTAGTTACGCTTACGTTGGTTTGATTCAATTTTTACATTTAAATTCCTTTAAGGTGAAATGTCATGTAACTCGTCTGTCTCTCTCACACAAACAAAAAAAACTAAACACAAAATGAAATTATGTTTCCATTTTTCAACAACAGGTCGCATCGAAAATATTTTTTATTTCAGCTAAAATATTTTCCCGTGATATACCAAGGTCACTACAAAGCTAAATTTTTAAAATATCTTATTGAAAAATATTTAGACGAAAAGTAACTAACTTGTGTGAGAGAGACAAACCAGTTACATGACATTTCACCTCAAGGGGTCTTTCCCCTTTTCGGATAAAAAATGACCAAACTTCAAGAATGTTCCTCTAATGTCATTTTAAAAAACAGTGCGGGAAAGAGAACTCTTATAAACGTAAAAACAATTTCTTTTATGAATTATTCAATATCTCATAATTAACATAATGGTACGCATTATGTAACAATGCAAATGTTAGGATACCTCAGGATGGTTGTGGAATGATGGTATTTTGGTGGCGCAAGTTTGCGTTACAGTATTTTGAGGTTTGTTGGTTAAAAAAATAAGGAATAGTCAGACGCAATTACAGTGTAATGTTTGAAAATCTGTAAGAGAACGGTCCAATTAAACTTGTCATTCTTCATTATGTTCATTTAATATTGCGATAATTTCTTTTTATTAAAAAAATTAATATTAAAAAGAAAATATTTTATTTCGCTAAATTTATTAAAGAATGTGATTCCAATAATCTAATTGTGCGATAAAATTTTTTACAAGTATGAAAATTATTGCAGGTACATGCTTTGCAACGCAAGAAGGAATGGTCGGAGGTCCTGCCCAGGAAGAATTATAGTTTACACCAACGGTGACGTCCGCTCAACTCGCGAACACAATCACGTGCCAATTTCTCATGAAGGGGATGCGTATCTATTCAAATTTAGACTATTTTAAGCGGTAACAACTCGTTTTGAAAATACCCGTGTAATATACGACGAATTGGCTGTTTTGTAAGCATATTGTATTTGCTATATTATTATTTACGTAAATGTAAGAATTTTTGTTTTTGCTTAGAATGAATTGAATTTCGAACGATTTTCCAAATGTTATTAGGTATCCAGATGGCGCACGCACCAATACGAAGAGCGATGCAAGCATTGAAAATATTCAGTGAAAATTCAAATGACCTTGTTCAAATTGTTGAACAACATTATATGCCCCAAGAAAGTTTATATACCATTTATCATTATATCGTACTTCTTCCTTCATTCTGTTATGTTTATGCTTATTAATGTAAACAACTTTTTGTTATTAGCCATAGTTCAAATTTTAAATAATGGTGTACTTTTTCAGACGAACACAACGGTGGTGAACTTGCCGATAAGAACGGACCTCATGATGCTGTTGATGTTGGTATGGCTCAGGAACCTCCTACTAACGGACCTCTAGCGTTTGCGGTCGACCCAGTTGTTCATGACAACTTTTTGAACAATGAGGAGGGTCAATTGGGAGGTGCTAGAGGTAAGGAACTGAAACCAAAAGCATGGTTTATAATAATTGAATTACACAATTTTTAACAATTTTTTTCATTTCAGTTAACAATACTGGATTTTCTCGCTTCCTTGTAACTGATGACCACTACGAACGAGCATGCGTAGTATGCAAGAACGAACAGTCCTGCATTTTGATGTTACCTTGTTTCCATCAAGTATACTGTGCTGGCTGTACTAATCTCGTCGCTGAAGAGTCCCATGGGCGACTGACATGTCCTTATTGCAGAACCGTCGTGACGAACATAATACGGCCATTCATGATTGTGGCACCTGATGGTGTTTAACTTTACACACATGAAAATAAAGAATGATATTAAATATATTAAAGATACAAAAAATGTAAAAAAATAATAATTGAATTAAATGTTTTCTCGTTTATTACTCTTCTATTGTTGGAAGAGCACGTTCGTGCAAGCCCGCGAGCGCGTTAAAATTTTTCCGGACGCACATGTCTTAAGGAAAATAAGAAATAGGAAAATATCCCAAAATCGAGACATCTTGAGATATTCTAACATCTTAAACATCTTAATTGTACTTAGTCTATTGTATTTCGATTTTCTATACAACTTAATCTAGAAAAAAATATTATTCTTTTCATTTTTATGAATCCATTTCATCATCAATAGGGAGCACACTGCCCTTTTACCCGACCGGCATAACCTCAGTTTGCAGCTATTTTTATTCTGTTTTAGTGACATTTTTGACCACTCTATGGTGCAACAGACACATTTAGTGAAATACAATTGTTGTCGCTTTCTCGCACGGTGTGGCTTTCGTGTTGCAGTCTTGAAACCTTGTTGGATCCAGTCCGGTATCACCATGCCTGGTACTGAAATCTGCCCAATCTGCGAGACCAAGATCGACCGTGGAAAAAAGGACACGAAATGCATCAGCTGTGACATAAAAGTTCACGTCACCTGAAACTCCCCAAACTAGCCTCAGGAGCTTTTGCTTTGTGTTGTGGGTCCCTGGATAAGAGTCGTGGCTCACTTGGACCACCTGTTCTGTCACCTATAGTGATGAGATCGTCGACCAGTACCGTAGTAACCATGGCAGCCCACTCCAGCCCACGCGCCCAACTGCAATTACCAAGTCAAATGTGTACCAAGACCGATCTGGAAAATGCTTTGAGAGAATGGTCCCTGCAAATGGAAACCAGACTCGAAAAAAAATTGTCAGATCTCTTCCAAAATTGCATTGCCGGAGTGATGAACAGGATCACCACACTAGAACAGAAACTTGAGGTATTGGAAAGCAAAATGCAGTCCTCTGATCGTGCTGCGGACACAGCCACGCCTTTTTCGGAAAGAGAGACCCTGATTGGTGAAATGGTAGAATGGTAGAGGGCACGAACGATATTGATGCCTTCGAGACCCTGGCTGAGGACTTTGTGGAAGACTGTGAGCCCCTGTCATCGCACCGCTTCGGCTCCTCGCTGGACGGTCGCTCCCGGCCTGTAAGGTTCATCTTCAATTCTGAAGATGAAGCGCGCGCAATCCTCAAACGAAGGACAGCTTTCACCAATCTTGGCGTACTGGTAAGAAATGATCTATCCAAAAAACGCGTGAGCAGGGTATACACCACCATCGAAAACCGCCGATCACCTTACTCAGTTTTTTTACCAAAACGTACGTGGTCTTAGGACAAAATTGTGAACTAGGTCTAAGAGGTTTCACTGTCTACAGATGTGGCCGCCCTCTTGGTCAACATGGTGGCACCGTCCGTAGTGGAGGAGTTATGATTGCAGTGAGGGACCACATTTATAGTTGCAAACTAGCATCGCGCCAGAGCGAACTCAAATGCCTACTCATCGAATGAGACTAAACGAACGTCAAACTATCATTGCCAAGGGGTTGCCGACTACCAACACTTTGACATGTGTTGGCATGTGTGTTGGAATTTCAACACACATGTGTTGGATGGATGTGTTGGACATATTGTGTTGAAAATAATGGTGAATAATTATTATTGAAAATGAGCTGTAAATTTTAGTTAAAAAACATTTAAAACGTCACTCATA
>JAAMPD010002955.1:0-12129 GCA_025266255.1 Trissolcus basalis
AGTGATCGTGATGGATAACGCAGCTTTCCATAAAAATGAGGATTTAAAGACCATGGTAGTAAAAAGCGGGGCATTTAATAGAGTATTTACCTCCTTATTCTCCCTGACCTAAATCCTATTAAGCAAAAAATGGTTTCAAGCAAAATCTAGCAGAAACAAATATCATTGTGATATAGATACCTTGTTTGTAAAAGTATATAACGTAACTGTTTTAATGTGGTTTAGCTATATAATATAATGAAACAATATTATGTATATATATTAGCTAGTAAACGTAACGGTACATTATATACTGGCATAACCTCGAATATTATAAAACGTATTTATGAGCATAAGAATAAAGTAATTAAAGGATTTTCTTCTAAATATAACACAAATAAATAGTTATTTTGAACAATATCATGATGTCATAGCTGCAATTAGTCGTGAAAAATTACTAAAAGAATATAAAAGACAGTGGAAATTAAATCTGAGTGAATCTCAAAATCCAGAGTGGCTTGATTTATATGAAAAAATTATTTTATAATTTGTTTACTGGATCCCGTGGACAAGCCACGGGATGACAGCGGATGCACGATATGACAGAAATTATAAGATTATAAAAGAACAGTTGCGTAACTCAACCCTGTCACTCCGTGGCTTGGGAACTAGGTCCAGTTAAAAGTATATTAGTACTTTTTACTGTTTCCTAGATCCCGTGGACAAGCAACTAGATGACACCGAGAACGTTTTTTGATCCACGCGGGCAAAGCCGCCACGGGATGACAATGGTAGAATCAAGTCACACCACAAGGAAAATAACATACCGATTACATAATAAAGGACAACAATGCTAGCTTCATAGCTTCTGATCCGCTTAAAAGCAGAGGAAGATTATACAGAGAAATACCGACCTCTTACCGCAATGAGTTTGAGCGGGATCGTGATCGTATCATCCATACTAATGCATTTAGGCGTTTGCAGTATAAAACTCAGGTTTTTATCAACCATGAGGGCGATCATTATAGAAATAGGCTAACTCATTCTTTAGAAGTCTCAACAGTTGCTCGCTCGATTGCTAACACTTTAAATCTTTCAAGTGATTTAGCCGAAACCATAGCCCTTGCTCATGATCTTGGTCATACGCCTTTTGGTCATGCGGGAGAGCGAGCTTTGAATGAGTGCATAAAAGAGCATAACGGCTTTTCTCATAATGCTCAATCCCTGAAAATATTAACCCTACTTGAAAAAAGATATGCTGCTTATAGAGGAGTAAACCTTACTTGGGAAGTTTTGGAAGGGATAGTAAAGCATAATGGTCCTATAAGCGGCGAGGTAAATGAGTATATAGAAGAGTATAATAGCCAACATGATTTAGCACTTAATACTTACGCTTCTGCTGAAGCTCAAATAGCTGCCCTTGCTGATGATATTAGCTATATTTCGCATGATTTGGAAGATAGTATCGGTGCTAAAATTATCGATTTTAATAATCTTGCTGAGCTTAAATATATCGACCAACATGTTTTTGAACTTAAATCAAAATATAAGAATATAAGCTCCTCTTGCTTAATCTATGAAGTAGTACGCAAGCTAATGCATGAACTCATTACCGATTTATTAGGGCAAACTAAAACTAATATAAACAAAGAAAAAATTACTCATATAGATGAAATACGTAATTTAGATTATCAAATAGTAGATTTTACAGAAAAAACTAACGAGCGTATTAAAGAGATTAAAAAATTTCTACATGAGCGGGTTTATAAAAGTAATAGGATTACTGCAATCAGCCTTAAATGTACTAAGATCGTGCAAGGCTTATTTAAGGTTTATATGGAAGATGTTAATTTACTGCCTGTTAATTGGAAGATACAAATAGATTCTAACAATCCGAATAGTAAAGCTAGAATTATTGCCGATTATATAGCCGGTATGACTGATCGCTTTGCTATTCAAGAGTATAACCAACTTTGTTCGCTAAACTTTAATAATATTTAAAACTTAATCATGAATATATTTAACAAACTAAAACACGATATAATTACTGCAAGTACGCAGTTATATAATAATTCTGAAATAGCAAATCACGCTAGCATTGAAACTCCGAAAGATAGCTTTAACGGCGATTTATCAAGTAATATCGCAATGATTATTGCTGCCAAGAAAACGTTACTCCCCGTGAAGTTGCATTAAAAATTCAAAGAAATTCTTAATGAACTACCATATATCGCAAGTATAGAAATAGCCGGACCTGGGTTTATTAATTTTACTATTAAAGCCGATAGCTGGCACACTGCAATTGAAGATATTTTACAAAACGAATCTAAATTTTTTGAAATTGACATAGATAAAACAAAAAATATCAATATCGAATATGTTTCAGCTAATCCAACTGGACCAATGCATATAGGGCATGCAAGAGGTGCAGTATATGGAGATGTGCTTGCAAATATCTTAAAAAAAGTAGGATATCCTGTTACGAAAGAATATTATGTTAACGATGCAGGTTCACAAATAAATGATTTAGTAAGCACAGTAATATTACGTTATAGGGAAGCCTTAGGCGAAAAAATTACTATTACTGAAGGGTTATATCCAGGGGAATATCTAATTCCTGTCGGGCAAGCCTTAGCCAAAGAATATGGTGATAAATTATTAAATATGGATGAACCAAAAAGGTTTAAAATAGTTAAAAATTTCGCTATCCAAAAAATGCTAGATTTAAATAAAGAAGATTTAAAAGAGTTAGGTGTTAAACACGATATATTCTTTTCCGAGCAAGCATTACACGATAATGGTGAGATAGAACAAACTGTTAAATTGCTAACCGATATGGGGCTAATTTATGAAGGTAGCGTGCCTGCTCCCAAAGGTAAAGTTCATGATGAGTGGGAAAACAGAACCCAAGAATTATTTAAATCTACCAAATATGGCGATGATCAAGATCGTCCTATAAGAAAAGCTGATGGTAGTTGGACTTATTTCGCTTCCGATCTTGCATATGCCAAGAACAAAATAGATAGAGGAGCGAACCACTTAATTTATGTACTTGGTGCTGATCATAGCGGGTATGTCAAAAGAATCGAAGCGACTGTTAAAGCTTTAGGCAAAGAACAGGTTAAAGTTGATGTTAAAATCTGTCAATTAGTGAATTTTGTTGAAAATGGCGTGCCGGTTAAGATGTCAAAGCGTCTTGGAACTTTCGCTAGCGTGCAAGACGTAAATCATGAAGTAGGAAAAGACATTATAAGATTTATGATGTTAACAAGAGAAAATAACAAGACACTTGATTTTGACCTAATAAAAGTAAAAGAACAATCTAAAGAAAATCCTATATTTTATGTCCAATATGCACATGTTAGAACGCTATCGATATTATCGAAAGCTATGGCAACGATTCCGCAATCTTATAATAGCTTTGAAGCTGGCACATATGATTTATCGTTATTATCATCGGAAGAAGAGATTGAGATAATAAAGCTCTTAGCTAGCTGGACAAAAACCTTAGAAACAGCAGCAAAATATTTTGAACCACATAGAGTGGCGTTTTACTTGATAAATCTAGCTTCAAAATTTCATGCTTTATGGAACTTTGGTAAGGAAAATAACGATTATAGATTCATAATAGAAAATAATGTAGAGTTAACAACAGCACGCCTTGCTCTTGCTAAAGCTATACAGAAAATTATAGCTAGCGGTCTTGAGGTTATAGGTGTAGAACCGATGACTAGAATGTAGTAACGTCATTGCGAGGAGAGGCAAAGCCTCGACGCGGCAATCTCAGGACATTTTTATGAGATTGCCACGCTCACTTCGTTCGCTCGCAATGACGCTTTTCTATTTTATTATTTACTGAATTATGATTAATAATATTTTTACTAAAATATGTTTGGTGTTTTTGATATGTATTGCTGCTATTTATTTTGCTTATCAATATTATCAAGATAGCAAGCCGGTAATTACTATTTATGCAGACGAACTACCTACAAAAATAAAACCTTCTAAAGTAGAAGATATTATGCCATCTGCGGTGCATAGTACTATATACGAAAACCTTATTTCTAAAAATACCAACCCTAAAAATGCAAAACTTCTTCCTGCACCTGAAAAGCCTGTCAATATAAATTCACGCAATCAAAATGATGACCTTTTTGATATAGATTCTGCGGATGACATATCAAATCTACTTTCTTTAATAGAACCAAATAATACTTCACAAAAAGATGAAACAGAGTTAAATATAATAAACGTGATAAAGAAAGTACAGCTAGTAATAAAAATATAAAAAGTTCTAATAATTCAAATAGCTATAAAGTGCAGCTTGGTTCAGTAAAATCGGAAGCAGATGCAATAAATGAAGGTGAGAGAATAAAAAAGAAATTTCCAAAAATCCTAAAAAATGCTGTTATCACTACTCAAAAAGTTAAATGTGACGATGGAAAATTTTTCTATTTAATATTAGCTGGTAATTATGATAATCTGAGTCAAGCAAAAGCAGTTTGTAAGAAACTAGCACAAAATAAGCAAAGCTGTGTGCTAAAGTGACTAATGTCATCCCGTGGCTTGGGAACTAGATCCAGAATAAAGCGAGATAACCTACGCTTTTAATTTTAAAAACTTGCTATATTGAGTTTTTTTCTGGATCCCGTGGACAAGCCACGGGATGACAACGCTCCTTAAGTGGACAGCCAGGTGCCTATGCGGAAATGACACAGGAGTCATGCAATAAAATACGCAGAACTAAATTTGCCTATCCCCGAGGCAAGCCTACGGGGTATTGACGGCAAATTTTCCTTTGGACCGTCCTGCTTTGATGCCAATAATCGTGGCAAGCCACGGGGAATTTAACCCAACAGAGATTAAATAAATTATGAAAGAAGCTAAAATAGAAAATATTGACTTTGGGAGTGCTTTATCCGAGCGTTATCTTGCTTATGCACTGTCAACGATCATGTCCCGCTCGCTTCCTGACGTACGTGACGGGTTAAAGCCGGTACATCGTCGGTTATTATACGCAATGTTGCAGCTAAGACTTGAACCGAATTCGGGCTATAAGAAATGTGCGAGAGTAGTCGGTGACGTAATCGGTAAATATCACCCACATGGCGACGTTGCAGTATATGACACTTTAGTGCGTCTTGCTCAACATTTTTCCCTCCGCTATCCATTAATTGACGGACAAGGTAATTTCGGCTCTATCGATGGCGATAATGCGGCTGCAATGCGTTACACCGAATCACGTATGACGGAGATATGTACGCTTCTTATGGAAGATATCGACAAGGATACAGTAGATTTCCGCCCAACATATGACGATTCCGATTTAGAGCCGGTCATAATGCCGGCAAGCTTTCCGAACCTGCTTGCCAATGGCTCGGAGGGGATAGCGGTCGGTATGGCAACTAATATTCCGCCGCATAATTTGCATGAGCTTTGTGATGCTTTGATGCATTTAATCGATCATCCAAAGCCGAAATTAGTGACATGATGAATTTCATTAAAGGACCTGATTTTCCGACCGGTGGCATAATTATTGATAAAAGTGATGTTATCACTAGTGCCTATATGACGGACGGGGTAGCTTTAGAGTAAGAGCTAGATGGGAGAAAGAAGAGCTAAGTTATGGTACTTACCAAATAGTCGTAACTGAGATACCTTATCAAATTCAGAAATCCAAGCTTATAGAGCAAATTGCGATATTATTAAAAGATAAGAAGATACCGCTTGTTAGCAATATTAGGGATGAGTCAACCGATATTATCAGGCTTGTTATTGAGCCAAGAGATCGTAGCTGTGACCCGCAAATCGTTATGGAATCCTTATTTAAGCTGTCAAATCTTGAAAGCCGTATCCAGCTAAATATGAATGTCATCGGTAGTAATAACGTGCCGAAAGTGATGAATATTTTAGAGGTTCTGCAAGAGTTTTTAAGCCATAGACAAAATATTATTACTCGCAGATCGACTTATCTATTAAACAAAATAAAGCATCGTTTGGAAATTCTAGAGGGTTTACGAATAGCCTATCTAAACCTTGATGAGATTATTAAAAATCATCCGTGAAGAGGATGAGCCGAAAGCGATAATGATGCAGCGGTTTAAGTTAACAGAAATTCAGGTAGAGGCAATATTAAATACTCGCCTGCGTTCGCTTCGCAAGCTTGAAGAGCAAGAAATTATAACTGAACATAGTAATTTGCAAAAACAACAAGCAATACTTGAGGAAATCTTAAATAATCCAAAAGAACTATGGAAAGTCGTTAAAAAAGAAATAAAAGCTGTGCAGGCTAAATTCGGCTTAAATACTACGATAGGAGCGAGGCGAACTAGTTTTGAAGAAGTAACACTAACGAATCAAGTAGTTGACATAACGGCTTTTATTACTAAAGAACCAATTACGATTATCTGTTCAAAAATGGGCTGGGTGCGTTCGCTAAAAGGTCATAATAACGATTTATCTAGTATTAAATATAAAGAGGGCGATGCAGAAAAGTTTATTTTAGAGGCTTACACAACCGATAAAATATTGATAATCAGCTCAGAAGGAAGATTTTTTACCCTCCTTGCCGATAATATTTCTAAAGGTAAAGGCACGGGTGAGTCTATAAAATTGCTTGTAGATATAGGCAATAACGATATTACTGAGATTTTAGTCTATAAGCCGGATCAGCTTTTATTGCTTGCAAGCAGCATAGGTAAAGGCTTTGTGGTTAATTCAAACGAGGTAATGGCTCAAACAAAAAGTGGCAAACAAATTATGAACGTGCCAGATGGTCATACATGTATAGCCTGTTTACCGGTTAATGGCGATAGCGTTGCTTGCATTGGTGAAAGCCGCAAGCTATTGGTGTTTAATATCGATGAAATACCGGAAATGAAAAAAGGACAAGGCGTAACGCTACAAAAGTTTAAAAACGCCAAGCTTTTAGATATTAAAATATTTAATAGGGAAGATGGCTTAAGCTGGAATAGTGGCGGGAAAGTGAAACTTGAGAAGAATATTATTGCCTTTTTAGGTAAACGAGGTAGCACCGGTAAACTACCCCCTATGGGCTTCCCAAAAAATAATAGGTTTAGTTAATTCTCTTATGTCATTTTTGTATGAGGTTTACCTGCATTGTGTTAGCTCTACCCTTGTCATCCCGTGATTTATTCACGGGATCCAATTAAAAATACTAATAAAATTAGTATTTTTTATTATTTTCTGGATCTAGTTCCCAAGCAACTAGATGACTACCTTAGGGCGTTTTTCGATCTACGCATCAATGCCTCCAGTGGATGCTCTTCGATCTAAGTAATAATGTCTTTCATAGGAATGACAGCTAAAGCATTTTTTCATTCATACAATAATTTTGCTAAATTATTTTAGTCGCTGATTTATAATATTCACAATATTCTTTAACAGGGCAGATTTCACAGTCAGGCTTTCTTGCCTTACAAATATATCTACCGTGCAGGATTAGCCAGTGATGAGCATGGCTTAGCCATTTTCCATCGATAATTTGCAGCAGCTCCTTTTCAACTGCTTCAGGAGTGTTACCTTTAGCAAGCCCTATTCTCTTCGCTACTCTAAATACATGCGTATCAACCGCCATTGTCGGTAAGCCGAATAAACAGTGTAATACAACATTTGCGGTTTTTCTTCCAACACCAGGCAGTTTAACTAACTCTTCAAAATTATTCGGTACTTTGCTGTCATAATTACTTATTAATATCTGACATAAAGCGATGATATTTTTTGCTTTACTATTAAATAGCCCAATAGATTTTATGTATTTTTTTAAGCCCTCTGCACCAAGCCCTAAAATTTTTTCTGGTGTGTCATAAATTTCAAACAAAGATTTAGTCGCTAAATTCACTGACACATCTGTTGCTTGAGCTGATAATATTACCGCTACTAATAGGGTAAAATCGTTTTTATAAATTAACTCAGTTTTTGGGTTTTCATTATTCTTGCTAAAAACTTCAAAGATTTTATTAACTATTTCTGCTTGCATGGTGTATAATGTTACAAATAAAATTAAACATATCAGGTTTTTAATGTTAGAAAATAAAAGTTTTAAATTTATAGAAAATGAGATAAAAAATAATAAAGTAGTATTGTTCATGAAAGGTAGCAAAGAAGCACCTATGTGTGGGTTTTCTGGTAAAGTAGTTGCTATTTTGACTAAGCTCGGCGTTGAATTTCATGATATTGATGTGTTATCAGATCCCAAGTTACGTGAGTCTTTAAAAGTTTTTAGCGATTGGCCTACATTCCCACAATTATATATTAATGGTGAATTAGTCGGAGGTTGCGATATCGTAACAGAATTATATAGTAGTGGTGAACTTGAGAAGATGCTGAAATAATATTGTCATACCGCGACTTTAGTGTCATTCTTAGCAACGGCGGGAATCCAGAAAAAAGTCTGTCATACTAGCTAGCTTGACTGCGGTATCTTAGGACACATTCTATGGCACAAGATCCCGTGATCAAGTCACGGGATGACAATATAATTGACTGGATCCCCGCCGTTGCTAAGAATGACATATACAATAACAAATTACAAAAAAACATGAATAAAAACTTTGAATATCCTGAAATAGCAAGTATCGAACAGCCAGCAAAAACATTGGTAGTATTACTGCATGGTGTCGGCTCTGATGGTCATGATTTAATAGGATTAGTACCATATATTAAAGACGCTTTACCAGATTGTCATTTTATTTCGCCGCATGGCATCGAGCCTTATGATATGGCTCCATATGGCAGACAATGGTTTAGTTTACAGGATCGTAACCCTGATATTATATCTAAGCTTCTGGTAAAAAATATTTCTAAGCTTGAAGATATTATTAAGCAAAAGCAGGAAGAGCTAAATTTAACCAATAAAGATACGATAATTATTGGATTTTCGCAAGGTACTATGATCGGGTTATATTTAACTCTCATTCAAAAAGAGCCGTTTTATTGTACTGTAGGTTTTTCGGGTGCATTAATTCCGCCTGCTGAGATTAATAATAAGACCACGCCTATATGCTTGATTCATGGAGAGCTGGATGATGTAGTAAGTGTTAATGAAATGTATAACGCTTCACACTATTTATCCAAATATCATATACCTCATAGCGGGCATAAATTAACAAGACTTAGCCATTCAATAGATGGTAGAGGGATTGAGATTGCTGTTAATTTTGTCTGTCATCCCGCGACTTGATCGCGGGATCTTAGGACACAATCGGTGATACAAGACCCCGCGATCAAGTCACGGGGTGACAGACAACCAACAAATAAATACATGAGGCATAATGAACATTTTTAATAATAAATTACAAGAAATAGATAAAGAAATTTTTGAAATAATTAAGCATGAAAAAACCCGTCAAAATAGTGTGATTGAGCTTATTGCATCTGAGAATTTCGTAAGCCCTGCGGTGCTTGAAGCACAAGGCTCGGTGTTGACTAATAAATATGCTGAAGGATATTCAGGTAAGCGTTTTTATAATGGTTGTGAAGAAGTAGATAAAGCTGAAAATTTGGCGATAGAGCGAGCAAAAAAGCTATTTAACTGTAAATATGCCAACGTGCAACCTCATTCCGGTTCGCAAGCAAATCAAGCTGTGTATCTTGCTTTAATGCAGCCTGGTGATACTGTGCTTGGTATGTCTTTAGATAGCGGTGGGCATTTAACGCATGGCTCAACTGCTAATATGTCAGGTAAGTGGTTTAATGCAGTTTCTTATAGCGTCGATAAAGAGACTTACTTAATTGATTATGATGAAGTTCAGCGATTAGCGGAGCTACACAAGCCAAAATTGCTTATAGCTGGTTTTTCAGCTTACCCACGCAATCTTGATTTTGCTAAATTCAGAGAAATAGCTGATAAGGTAGGAGCATATCTTATGGCTGATATCGCTCATATTGCGGGGTTAGTTGCGGCAGGTGAGCATCAAAGCCCTATTCCGCACGCTCATATTGTTACCTCAACTACCCATAAAACACTTAGAGGACCAAGGGGTGGTTTAATTTTGTCTAACGATGAAGAGATAGGCAAAAAAATAAATTCTGCTTTATTTCCTGGTTTGCAAGGTGGTCCGTTAATGCATATAATAGCGGCAAAAGCCGTAGCATTTTTAGAAAGCTTGCAGCCGGAATATAAACACTATATAAAACAAGTTATAAGGAATGCTAAGGCACTAGCTGATAGCTTGCAAGAGCGAGGATATGATATATTAACAGGTGGCACTGATAATCATATAGTGCTAGTGGATTTACGAAAAGACGGCATTACCGGTAAAATCGCTGCTAATTCTTTAGATAGAGCAGGTATTACCTGCAATAAAAATGCTATTCCTTTTGATAAAACTTCGCCTTTTATTACTTCAGGTATTAGGCTCGGTACACCAGCCTGCACTAGTAGAGGGTTTAAGGAAAAAGATTTTGTGCTAGTTGGTCATTTAATAGCCGATATTTTAGATGGTTTAAAGAATAGCGAAGATAATAGCAAAGCCGAGCAGAAAGTATTAAGCGAAGTAACAAAATTAATTAAATTATTTCCGTTTATGGCTGATTTAAAAAGACCTAATTGGATAAAAGTAAAAGCTCCTAACTCTTCAGAATATTATAATACAAAAGATTTAATCAAAAAATCTCAAGTTAAATACTGTGTGCGAGGAAGCTGCTTGCCCTAATATTGGTGAATGCTGGTCAAAGAAACATGCAACTGTGATGATCTTAGGTTCTGTCTGTACTAGAGCTTGCAGGTTTTGTAACGTTAAAACTGGTAGACCGGATTTGCTTGATCCGCATGAACCGCAAAGGCTAGCGGAAGCAGTACAAAAGCTGGGTCTTAAACATGTAGTAATTACTTCGGTTGATCGTGACGATCTAGAAGACGGTGGAGCTACGCATTTTGCAGAGTGTATTAGTGAAATTCGCAAATCTTCACCAAATACTACTATCGAGATCTTAACTCCTGATTTCTTAAGAAAAGATGAAGCAGCGGAAATAATAGCAAACGCAAAACCTGATGTTTTTAACCATAATGTTGAGACTGTCCCGTCTTTATATAAAACAATTAGACCAGGGGCTAGATATTATAACTCTCTAAGTTTACTCCATAACATTAAAAAACTATCACCGGAAGTTTTTACAAAATCCGGTATGATGGTAGGGCTTGGGGAAGAAATCAGCGAAGTAGTGCAGGTTATGGATGATTTAAGAGAAGCAAAGGTTGATTTCCTAACTATTGGGCAATATTTGCAACCTACGAAGAATCACGCAGAAGTAGCAAAATACGTTACCCCTGAAGAGTTTAAATATTTAGAACGAGTAGCACGCACAAAAGGATTTTTGATGGTTTCCGCAAGCCCACTAACCCGCTCTTCATACCATGCTGACGAGGATTTTGAGAAGTTAAAGGAAAATTATAGGCAAACTCTGTGTAATACTGTGGCTTGATCACGATAGTAAATAAAAGCAATTATAGAATAATTTATAAAACAACTTGCAAAACCTTATATGATTATGAAGAGCTTGGAACTGCTTATAAAGCTATGGCTAAAGATATGAAAGCTGAAGAAAAAGCCAATGAGTGGATAGAAGCATTAATAGATAATTAATAAGTAAAAGCCTAATTGACATTTAAAAAAAACTCCTTAGAATCTTTTGCAAGAATAGCAGCGATGTTATTCTAGGGTGTAACAGCTCTAAATCTAAGATGGTATGCATTAGCCATAAATTGATGTAATCCTCGACTTTATTAAGGTCGGGGAGATTTTAGGCATGTACAGAGCTTTAAGCTTAAAACCTATTATAAGCTGATCTTAGACAGTTTTGCTACCTCCCCGACCACCAAGAGCTTACTCTTCGGTGGTTTTAATTAATTGGAGGTATTAAATGTCAAATCACAACAAACAAACTATTTACGATCGTGCTTTAAATTTTGCTGAATATGAAATAAAGAGGTTACAAGATGAAAATCACATATTTATTAGAAAAATCCTGGAACAAAAAGAAGATGTTGAAAGAGTAGAGCAGCGTTTTCAGGAACTTGAAAAAATATTTTTTTGAAATAACATAATATTATTTTTACTTGGTTGAACCTTTTAACAGCGTTGTTGCATGGCTCAAAAAAAGTATTTGATGTCATCCCTTGTAGGTATT
>JAAMPD010002956.1:0-12127 GCA_025266255.1 Trissolcus basalis
TCCTCTATCGTGTATTTCTTTTTTTTTTTTTCGTCCTCCAGGTGAGGGGCTTGATTTGAAACTATTATTAAGCGGGACCATTTTAAATTGCTGGGATTATACAAGAAGCCTTTCCCGAAACGTATATCCGAAATAGCCGGAACGCGATTCTTCGAAGCCCTCTTTTTCCTTCGAGGTGCCTCGCTAAACTTGGAAACAAGTTGCCGATGCATTTACACCCGGGGATAAATCACTTCGACTGCAACGCGCGCGACTTGCGCGAAAAATAAAACATCGAGTGCTGATAAACATCGTGTGACAAACGTTTACAGAGAAGTTCAAAAGTGGCCCGTCAAAAAAAAGGGGGATCTTCGATTGCCAATACATCAGAGCTCTTCGGAGCTAAAATTGATGCGCTCCGAGCTCCTCGCAAATGACTCGACTTCTGAAATGAAAAAAAAGGGAAGAAAGAAAAAGGATCTTTGACCTACAAAAGTCGGCATCAGAAAACACTCAGCTCGTCCGGGTTCATCAAAAGCTTATCTCATTTTTATCTGTTTATCGATGACAATGAAATGATTTGATTTTATTGGTTCTAAAATTCTAAAATCAAAATTTCGTGTAATTACAGTTGTTGAAAAATGATTTAATTTTTGTTTTCAATTTTCATAGTTTAATAAAGTACCATTTAGTTGTCCCTTTTTATAACTTTGTCCTAACAATTCTTTTTTTTTTTTTAATTAGTTTTCAAATTTATTCGTGTTTGCAAAACATTTAGTTCGGTTCGTTTCAGTAATTAAGATCTCGCTTCGTACATCCCGTTTCCTCTTTACGTTTGTCTGCAACTGTTGTAAAAATGAAAAAAATTTAATTGTATCCCATTTTACGTTTATTTATACAAGCCCGTATATGTGGGTTTATTTTATATGAAAAAAAAGGTCGCACAAGAATGTCCGGAAATGAAACACTGATGCGACAAAATTGTCCGCCCAAGTTGGGCGCGAAATTTGACCTTTGGCCTAAATGTTAACAGTCACACACATAACTGTACAATTTTGCAGGCGCAAAAGTTTTTTGGCAAATGAAAACAACAGCCGCGCGGATGGGCCGGTGAAACGCGTGCGCTTTAGATTGCGGAAAATAGAGTTTGATACGCGAGCGTCTTCTTTTTCCGCCGAGCTTGTAGAATGCAAACAATCCGACGCAGGCTCGCCGATACAGGCGCGCAAGGGCGACAATGCGTCTTTCTTGCAATGCGTGTACACGTTGCGAAATTCGCTCTCGGAATGCCACTTGGAGCGCGCCTTTTCATGCTCTTTATTACGTACTCGGGTTGATAAAATTGGAGGAACGAAAGAAAAAAAAAGACGCAAGTTCGATTAAATTGACTGCTCCGAGCGAAATACCTCTAGTTACATTGTCAACACTTTTTTTTCTTGTTGTTGTTGCGCGCGCGTAGAAAACGCGATGTTAATTTATAGATCGCGTGCAAAAATTTGCGAGACCATTCGCAAATTGGATGTTGCTTTTAAGACGTCCATTACATTAGTAGCGAAAATTTACGACTTCGGAAGATTGTTTTCTAACTTGCGACCATCAGCGACCGGAGGAGAGAGAGAGAGAGAGAGAGAGAGAGCAAGCGAAACAAGAAAAACTTAGTCGACAAAAAAAGGCGACGGAATTCAATAATCGAGCGATAATTCTGAATGGGCCGAGATAAAGCGAAATTTGAGATTCAGTCGCGGCCATTCATAAAAAAAGCCGTGCGATAAGAGCGGGTATCAGCATTGAATACAAAACGATACGGCTACTCTATTCGAGAGGCCCCCGGAGCTCTCCAACTATTTGAATAACGAGAGGCTCACGATTGATTAGATAAGACCGAACAAACAAAAGATTATCTAATTAAGTCACGCGGGCGTGTTTTGGATGACGCCGATGGTTTTTCGTGCGGCCTCGGGAAATAAATTTTCTTTTATTGCACATTGTTCGAATCGGCCCACTCTTTTCGAGCTTCGGAAAATCAAGTATCGTCGTAAAGTAACGGCCATCCGCTCAGATAAGACTGGCCCGAATGAATCTCCGAGGACTCGTCGTAAAAATGTCTCGAGGAAATCGCGCGTATCGAATTACGTCCCGCACAGTCGAAGCCCTCTTCTTTATTTTCTTCCACATTGTGGTATGCGACTTGTCCGAGATCCGGTTTCTCGATTCCGGTGTGTGTTCTCCCTACGGACTTTTTCGCCCTTCGATAATTTTTTTCTCCTGTCCCCCCTCCCTTCGATTCAAATTTTTACCCGACACCATAAATTCGCGGAACGAAACGCAGTCGCTAATTTTCAGACGGAGAGTGAAAATGCGCGTTTAATTAATGGAATAAGTCAGCGGAGGAGAAACAAGTATTAATTGTGAATCTGATATGATGTTAATAAGATACTGCTCAGCTTAGAATACAAGACTCGTATCGAATTACGCTCGCAGATAGCAGCTTGAGTACTTCATATAATAATAAAGATAAGGATATTATTTAACCGGACAGGCTTTATTAATGAGCATTAGTGAACGGCTCATTGAAATATAAAGCGTTTGAATATAAAGCCTCAATCTACTGGTATTGTAATGATTGCCAAGCGAGCATGTTTATTGTGACATCATTGCGGTTGCGAACGAACGAAAAAAATATGTTATACGATTAATGTGCCCATTCACATATTGTGTCGACGACAAAAGTGTTCCTCGACTTTTCTCTTTTTCTTGTTTTTCATATTTCTCACAACTCGCCTCTCGCGAACCCGATGAAAGTGAAAATACTTTATTTCGTTATAAAATTTATGCCCCCCGACATAAATATCGAAATTCCGCTTCAAACACACGGCCAATGATTCAAAGCCATTCTTCTTCCTGGTTGTATGGATTTGAACGAAAAGAATAAAAAATAACTCTTACATCGTGTCATAATTTTCTTGCATAACAAACGAAAGCAAGCGTGCGCGCACCGTGCGAAACACTTTCGATCTGGCTGCATCTCCTTGTCACATACCGCGTATCGATCCATCTTCCAACGGCGGAGTAAAAATCGACGACGCTTTCTCCTCGCTATCATCAAAAAGGTCCGGCACCCACATCGCGCCCGGGATATATATACACTCGCGTTTTCTTTTGTCTTCGAGCTCTTCTCGCCAGCTGTGCGACGCTCACGCACACCAGCGTAGTCACGAATAGCTCCGTCGATCCGAGTGCACTCGACACCGCTCGCTAATTATTTGTTATTTGACACGCGTCAACTGCGTCGCTAATTTCAGCATCCGACACTGTCAGCGCGATTCAAATTAGCAAACGACTCGAGAGCGAAACTCGTGCAAAATACATTTTCGTTCAATAAAATACACAATCGAGAACTGGAATCATTACATCTAAGTCATCATGAATTTTTCAATTTCAATTAGTCGATTTTTTTTTTCATAAATTAAAAAATTTTGTTTCACTTGAAAGAATTTTATTTTATTTTTGTTTTCTGTAATTGTTGTTTACGTTTCGTTTTTGCGAAATACGATTTCGTTCAATAAAATGCACGAACGAGAACTGAAATCATTACATCTATAAATCACCATGAATTTTTCAATTTCAATTAGTCGATTTTTTTTTTTTTATAAATTAAAAAAATTTTGTTTCATTCGAGAGAATTTTGTTTATTTTTGGTTTCAGTAATTGTTGTTTTCGTTTATAAGAAAGCACGAGATTGACATTTGGTATTTTTTTTTGTTCGTTGGCCCGCTGATGATATTATGATAAGGTTAATTTATTTCAACGACGATGCAAGAATTGGTGATTAAAATTTACATGTTATGAACGTGATCGGATCGTCGTAGGGCAATTAATTTGGATTGCGAAAAAAGTAAATCATCCGATGACAAAAAACGATTATTATTAACCGGGAGAGAAAGCTGCCTGCAGGATTGCGTAACGGCGCGCGACATTATAAAGTCGGGGTCGTGGAGAGGCGACGTACAAATAAAAAATATGCGCCCCGGCGCAAGGTCGCGGCTGTGTTTCTCCCGTGAGCCGGGGAAACGCGCGAGTCAGCGGTTTTTATGTAATCAGCTCCTGCCCGAGCATTGTTCGACACAAAAACTTTCTTCTAATACAAATAATTCATGGCAACATTAACGTCAGCAGAAAATGCAATGAAATTTCATAGCCTTTTAGCCGCATTTTACAGATTGCCTCGGCATTAAAATTGGCAATTACGCGTTATTTATTGCCGCCCGGCGATGCTTGCAAAACGGGGCGCGCTCACGATTCGGGACACTTTTCGACGCTAATTATCGATAGGTCGTTTGTTCGCGCGAAATAAATAAATAAATAAATAACCGAGTCATTGCGAAATCAAGATAATGGACATGGTAATTGAATAAATACACATGTAATTAGCGATTTCCGTCACCGGACTTTCGAATTGATTCTAAATTTTCAGTTCTCGCTTGATAAATTTGACCCCTGTTCAATTATATATGTAACGAAAAAAAAATTCACAGAACTAGTCCGAATTAATTCATACTATTTAATTACACTTTCAAATTTATCCATTTAATTAGAACTTTTCAAATTACGTTTATTTCCAGTATTGGCGATATTTTTTGTCATGTTTGAATGACCTATTTTCAGAAGTTCAATAAATGTCCTTGCAGGTTTCGTCATAACTTTCGGCGACGTGCCATAAAGAACAACTAATTACGTTTATAGGCTTCTCGGAGGCAAAAATTACAGTGCAATATTTTTTCCGAGGGAAACAGTAAGAAAGATAACAATATATTAACTTGATTTAGCCTCCCCGAAGCCCGTCGATAAATTTGGCCCGAAAACAGCCCGAACTGAAATTCACTTGTAGGAAAAATCGACCCGGTCTCTTGGCGCGGGTTAAACAAACGATCGGACGAGAACAAGAGTTAAGTCGAATTGAAATGTTTTAGATTGTGCAAACGTCTAGCGCGACACCTGAGCTCGGTTACAAATCGTGGAAATAAAGGAGGTCGACGAAACGTCTAATTTGTCCGGATCGGAAGGGATCGGGCCTTTTCGGCGCCGAAAAAAAATCCGCACGCCTTTCATTTCTTGGACGTTAACGATTTCGCCCGGACGGAAATCAACTCGAGCGCACCGGAAGGAGGGTTCTCGTAGCGCTGAGAAAACGAGCCATTACGCGAGGGTTACTTCACCTTCTTCCTCTCAATTCTTGCTCCTATTTATCTTCAACTGTCTTGTTCGTTCTCTTCACAGTTTCTTCCCAAACCCCACTTGTCGTCCGAGTCGCGAGCAAATTCTCTCCTCTGCCCGGTCGATTTCCAACCATAGCCATAGTCAGATCAACCTCATTACCACCCGATGTTTCACACTGATAAAAATCAACGGATTTAAAAACAACTCATGTAAATCCGTCCAAACTGCCACAAATGAAATTATTAGTTATTTCAACTGAAAAAGTTTATTCGATTCATTATGTAACCGTTTGTTGAAAGAGACTGAATTTTTATTTGAAAAAATTTATCAACTTTTCAGATCGAAATGTTTAATTGTGATTGTAATAATTTTTAATGTTAACATTCGTTTTGAAAAACGATGTTCGAAAAAAAAACCTGCAAAACTGGGATGAAATGTTTATCCAATGGAGAACAAATGTTTGGATTCGTCCAATCAGGAGGGAACAAACAAAAGTATGCTTATTCACATTCGCAAAGTGGCAACAATTCTTGCCACTTACTGTAAATAGAAGTCGGATTGCATGAGAATGGACGTCAATTGGCATTGCGTATGTAAATGTGTTGAGAGTGCTCTTGAAAATACATCCTTCGGAATAAGCCTGCAGGACAGAGCTCGGAGATCCATCCTTATTCCTTTTGCTTATTCCTGTCCAATGGAAATTTCTCGCTTTTCCAAGCGACTTTGAAATTTGTCATGTTCGGATCTAAATGCACGTCAAAGTTCAGCTCTTCTCAACTATCCAAATTTATTCTCCTTCAATTTTCAAAACTCAATAAAAAATGTGGTAATTATATAGTTTTCGTTATTATGATTCTGAAAAAAAATTAATTAAAACAAAAAAAAAGAAAAATATTCTTGAATTCAGAAAATTTAACTTGTCGGAAGAATAACCGGCTTGAATATGTTGAGGATTTTGATTTCTTGTTTCGTGAGTGAGATTTTGAAGATTGGAGAAGAGTTTTTTGAAAGAAGCCTTTCTTGTGGCCCGATAGACGGTCGTTTAATAGACAGAAGAGGCGCGCCTTTTTCTTTGCGGCTGACACGCTAAATCAATAAATTGCAAAGCCGAAGAGCGCCACCTCTTGCTCTTCCCGCGAGGACGTCTTTCAGATGAGAGACAAAGGTCGCGCGGGCCCGCAACGTTTTCGAAATCTCGTTGCTTAGCGCGAAAAGCACAAAGGACGGCGCTTTAATCTCATCTCGTCGGAACCCCGGCTCGGAAATCGGAGATTTGATGACGATATTGAATTCAACGTCAAAGGCGATCAATTTTGCGCTTCTTTAGTGCGCGACGTGCCGCTCGATCGCGTTATCGCCGATACCGGGATTTCAGATTAGGACTCTGCACGTGAGATTCTGCCTCGCGCGATTCAAAACGTCGCGTCACACGAAAAGCCCGAGCATTTTATTTTATATCGCACGAATTTGCGCGGCGATAAAAACGGTCGCTGCAAAAATACGAGTTTCTTCATGTGTTATATCAAATTTCGTTTTTCAAAGGAACAAATTTTCATCACAAAAAAAACCGAGTCGTTTGTTAATGTTACAAAAAAAAAAAAATCAGCCGCATTGCTTATAAAATGAAATACAGCAATTTGTTTTCTTTTTTTCTCTGCACTTCTTTTTGCACCATATCTGGCGGGATTACAAAAAAAGTAGTCTCCTCATAATAAAATTACGTCAGATTGTTAAGTTTTACATTCTGTTCAAACCGCATTCGCATTTGTGGTCTTTTCTCATTTATACCACAAAAGCATAGATTTCCGACTTCAAAGGACATGCGTTCGCTTTTTTTTTCAATTACGACGGCGATGTTGTATGAATTTCATCCTCTCACGTTGACAATTCGCGGCACTCGGGCGTTATAATGACACTTGCGTATGATATGGGTCAGATTTTTTTCGTTAACCCACATGCCCGATGATTAGAAATGATTTCATCAGACTCGGAATCGATTCTTGAAGCCTTTGAAAAGTTCGTTTGATCAATTACGCTCGATCAAACGTCTTCCCATTATCTTCAACGGAGAAAGGAACTTGCAAAAATATGTTTTCGCAAAAAAAAGAAGCCGATGTATGGGTCGCTGCCTATTACGATGCACCTCGCATCCCACAGTCTGTTTTTTTTTCCTTCTCTCCTCCGTCAGTATACTCATGCGAGAAGTGTCGCCGGCGTCTCAATCGATGTTTTAATATTGTCACCAATTGTGTCTCACTCGCTTGGACGACACAAAAGTGCACAATTGACAGCTAAAAAGAGCGATCCCTCGCAACATTGATTCATTATCCAAGCATCGAATAAAAATAATGTGTACCAGGCAATTTTATTGATTGTTCCACATTTTTCTCCCCTTTCGTTTCCCAAGTGGTTTTCTGTAATCCAATATTTGACTCGTCCCTCCCTTGCTAATTTAATCGCGGTATCATAAAACATAATGAAAATTTTTTTTATTCGCCGCTCTGCGATAAAAATCTCGTCATCTTTGCAATAATCAAAAAAAGTGGACGCAGTAATAATAGCACTCTTTTTTTTCCACTGCGCCACGTATGAGCGAACAAAAAAAATATCCGAGCAAAATTGCGGTATTAATGTGAAAACGCTCGGCTCGGCAAAAAAAAATCGGACGATTAATTGAACTCATTTATTTTTCAGTAAATGCGAAACAGAACGCAGAAAGCCAACGTTTTATGATAAAATTCTGATTCTTATTGATAGAATTTAGACTACAGTCAACTTTGAAAAGTAATAATTTCACTATGTTTAAGAGGAACACTAATTTCTTTAAAGACTAAAATTAAACTGAAACATTAAACTGAATAAAATTTTAACTTTTCTGTCAAAAATTCCCAAACTAACATGGAACATAATAAATTTTCATACCACATTTTTCTAAGTGTGGGTAAAAAAAATTTTCGCAATCTTCAATTCTTCATTTTTGTTTTTTGTTTTTTGCAATGATTAATTTTCTTTATAAGAGGATTCCATGAACGAAGAATTGCAAGGCGAAATTGGTTTTGATACAAAAATGATCTCTATTAACATTAAAAAGGCCAATTATGAAAATTAACAAACGCATCAAAGTAATTTTCGTGTAAAACGCTCGCAGTTAACTTCATGAAAGAGAGGATACGCAACTGACATTATCGAGGCGCAAAAATTTGCCGCGCACCTGTTGACGGTGAATGATAGGTGTTATGATGATGGAAGGTGAAAAAACATCAGCATTCCTACAGGAAACTACTTTTTTGCGCGGCCATTCACTAGCGCCGTAACAGAGTGCGTGAATAATCTCCGAATGAATAAAAAAAAAAAAAAGTTAGACCCATAATGGCAAAGAGGAAAAGCGAAACTGTATGTATCGAATTCGTAGATCGAACTTAAACTGTCCGCCCGGGACATGGCCGAGTTATAAACGATTCTCGTTTCTGTGAACGAAACAGTGTTTTTTTTTTTGTTTAGGTTTTTTTACAAACAAAAGTACAGAGAACAAAGCAGGTCTGGAAAACTGAAAATAACAAACTGATGGCGGAATAACGCGGTATTGAATATTCCGTGGAGTGAATTGACGAATATTAGTTTGCGAGCAGTCGATTGCGAAAAAAAAAGACATGATTGAAGCAAAATATTATTATTTTTGCGAGCGCGTTGCAAAAATGTGTGCACACATTTTGCAAGGACAAAAATGCGCAGTATTTGCTGACACGATCATTGAGCCCCCCCCCCCTCCGAGGTTCAAAGGTTGATTGCTATACACGATTGAAATACGCGATTCCACGGTGCGAGCTAATGTACACATGTAATGTGGGAAACAGTTATGCCGAGGGGGGAAAGAAGTAGTTGAAGAAAGGGTCACGCAATTCCATGACACAGCGGCGTTATAATCAATTTCGTTGGAAGCCACTCTGAAAAATTTATTTTACACAACCCACTTCGACGATAATCCGACATCGGAACTCAATTAAAGTCGCCTGTCAAGTACCATTCCAATGGAGCTGTTACTGTAGATTAAAAATTATACATTTTTGAATTCCCACGTAGAAAAAAAAATGGAAGAAGAAAAAGCAAAAAATTTGAAAACCTAATTCAAGTTTTATCACGACACTTTAAACCCAAAGTTAATTACGAAACATTTAATTTTAATCTCGACTTTTTTTTGTTCCAGGTACGTACTTCAGAGTAAACAGAATCTGCCTACAAGCTGCAAGTTGAAAGTAAAACTGCGAGTTGGCTTAGCGAGGGGTAAAAAAAAGAGTTACACTTTTTTGCAAAAGCGGAGAGAGAGAGAGCGCGCGAGCACAAAGTTGGCGATCGTTGCGGGGGCAGGATTTACCGGCAAAATAACGCGCTTCGAGACGCTTTAGCGCCTCGACAAATTACTCCACTTAATTTGCCTCGCCCGGACAATGTATCATTAACGCGTTTATTAATCTTGCTTTGTTTTTAATTATGACGGCTCTAACCTTCGACGCCGCCCCCTTTACTTATCGCTCCGACACCCTGAGAACTCCGCGCCACGAAGCACCGAATGCCACTCATTGCACTTTGAGAGCCATTGTTCGGTCGCTGAGATATCTCGATGACACTCAAAAGAATGAAGTCGCAAAAAAAGGAGGACCCCAAAGACAAACGCGCCATTGACCGGCAACCCGATCGATGAATCGGAAAGAGGGTATTGGCATTCAATGGATGTGATGTATTTATTTTGAGATGTTATTCATACGAAAATCATATCTCACAATATAAAAGATACCATTTTGTTCTTTATTTTTCATTCATCTTTTCGTTTATCTTTTTATTCATTTTTTCATTTATTTTTTATTCACTTTTTATTTGTTCTGGATATTTTTTTTTGATTTCTTAATTAGCAATTATCAATTATCGAGTTTTTCGAGTTATAAAAAGACGCGGTAATTTACTTTCTTTAACGATGTAAAATCTGCGTTGATTTTCAGTTGTTAATTATGATCAATGATGGAATCCCGTCGTGTTATATTCTGTTAAACAATTACTTTCAATTATTAACTTTAACTCTCGAAGAGTTATTTCCAACGCCGAACCGATACGGGAAAAAAACAGAAAAAAAAGAAAGCATATAATGTGACGTAAATCAGAGGCTCCAGGGGTAAAGTGTCCTTATTATTAATTAAGGATGACAATTTGTTTGCACGATGCACGTCGAATATCCGCGCTCCATTATCGGTTTGATAAATGTTAATATCGTCAGCTGGATGAAAAACGGCGGATGATTAATTGATCTCAAGTTTGTAGAATCGGAGATAAATTGTGTAACGTTTTTTTGTCCGCTCTAAGAAGCGAATCATTTTTTCATCAAAGTGTAACTTCTCCTTCTCGGATTAAACATGATAAATCGTAACGGTTTTTCTTTTGATCCAAAAGTGACAACTGAGAAAGTAAATTTTACGTCTATGAATTTGAAATGTTGAGCCATTTTGCAAATTGAACTGTGCCATTAGGAAATCTGGTTCAGTTATTTTATTCAACAGCTAACACAGTTTCGAATTTGAAGAAATAATTTGCCTGATTATTATGAATATGCGTTTTACGAATCGCGGTGTTCGCTAAAAGCGATAGGAATCCAAAGACTAGACTTGGCAGCCGCCAATTCCTTAACTACCTAATTAGAAGATATTTAACCAAGTCGAAGGAAACGAGGATAAGATCCTTTGATGTGCGTTTAACAAGAATTTCATTTACCCAATGTCTCAGCGTTCTCTTCAAGTCTTCTGCATTTATGAATACACCTTAAATAACAATCACAAAGACCGTCAACTCGATAAAAATAAACTCAACTAATCAGACGCATACCATTGATTATTATTATAACTCAATATTTTCAAGCCCGCGTCGTATTTTTGTTGTCTCCCTTTCTTTTTGCATCTCAAATGGAATGCAACTACCGAGACGGCTCGCGCAACCAAAGCTCAACTCCAAGAATTCCTCTTTGATTAAAATATATATCTGATTCGAAAAATAACTTTTGCACCATACAATAAGTGAATTTAGGAAATTACAGCTTCACTATAACGGAACACGAGTTTACCACAACTATAATTACAGTAACTGCAACCGAAACTAAATTTAACAAATTCCGACTGCAAGGTACGGTTAGCTGTGACCTCACCTAAATTTGTTCGCAACTAAACCTCTCCTATAGTAAGCCTTGGCACTTGTAAGCAAGCTGTAATTTTAAAGCACCCTTGCTTATTATAAATTACCACGGGTAACGTCTTCGAGCACTCTCCAAACTGCAACTTACGCAGTTACTCAACTTTTTTTTTTTTTACTAAACTCTCAATTCATCAAGACAATTTTCATCCCCCATCTTTCATTCAAACTATTTTTTTTTCATTTTCTCATTTTTTCTCCACGTTTTTACGTTCGTCATTTCTTCTTGTATTTTTTTTTTAATTTTTGCGAATAATCGAACGCGTTGGCACATCGCAGAGACAAATCGCAGAACAGGATCTGGCGGAGACAAAACGCGGAAATGATCTTGTCAGATAGCGGAACCCAAGCGATGACAAAGCGAGGCCATTGGCACATGATCGCGAGACCAATAATCGTCGCGTTGACGGAGAAGCGCAGGCAAATTCGACGATGAATCCGATTAACCTATTTTGCGAACGAATCGACGAACCCATTCGGCAGATCGATCCCAACCTGGTTTCCGCGGCTGCGAGCCAACCGGGGATTCCCAGATGGAAGATGCATATACGTGTCGCGCACGCATATACATCGCGGTAATTGTAGATTAAACGAACTTACCAGTGAAGTTCAATCGAAATTATGAAGATGGCCTCGTCCGGATGAATAATATGATTGTAGTACTGTGTTTAATGCACGTTTTTACAACAAGGTTTATATATAC
>JAAMPD010002957.1:0-12124 GCA_025266255.1 Trissolcus basalis
CTATTGAAATGGCGTTTAAATTCTACATTGGGAGACTTCGACTTCCTGATTAATTTTCCACATTTAAAATCTATTTTTGGTTTAAATAATGAATATATATATTTACCATGAAACTTCGGGTTAATATTTGAACAAATAATAGAGTCTTTGAAATACCAAACGTCATCGTAACAATTTATGAGTAACGATTTGTCATAATTATTTTCATACATAAAGTGTTCTGATAAACTTTTGACTAATTCTAGATTTTCGATAATAGGTTTGTTATTATAGGACATACATTTCAGGATATACTTATAAGCTAAAAACTTGAATCTGAATTCAAGATAAGGAACTTTTGACTCACATAAAATTACATTTATGGGTGTACTCTTGCGATATCCCATAACGCATCTCAACGCTTTGTTTTGTATTTTTTCCAATTTTGAAAAAGCGTTTTTAGAGCAGGGGGATATCAAAAAACCCCCGTACTCTAATCGGGATCTAATTAAGGATTTAAATAAAATCAATAGTGTTTTGGGGTTGGCTCCCCACCAGGTACTTCTTAGACTACTTATAATTCTTAAGGCTATGTTACATTTTATTTCTATATTTCGAATATGGTTTTGCCAGTTTAATCGCCTGTCCAAAAACATACCCAAAAATCTAGCATACGGTGACAATTTTATATATGAATTTTCCATTTTCAGTTTTATTCTATTGTCAATGGCTTTATTAGATTTTTCAAAACAAACTAAAACACTTTTTTCTGGCGCCATTTCCAATCCTCTATTTTTAAAGAATTTAGCTAACAAATTTGCACTGCCTTCTAGCTCTTGTATTTGATTATTCACATCGCCTTCTTTTGAATATATAACTATATCATCTGCAAACTGTAGCATTTTTAGTGTTATCATTAATATTTTTATCCGCATTTCTGGTATATATAGAATATAGAATAGGACTTAACACGCTACCTTGGGGTAGACCCTTATCAACAGTCTTTTCAATAATACTTGTATTAGTTAAAAATGATACCTTACGTTCAAAAATCAAATTTTTTATAAATGAAATTACTTTCACTGGAATATTCAGATTAAATAGTTCGTCTATCACTACATCAGGTACCACATTGTCATATGCGCCTTTTATGTCTAAAAACAGACTAGTCAAAACTCCTTTTTCATAAAACTTTGTATGAATGTCAGTTATCAAAATGGATAGATTGTCAATACATGATTTCCCTTTTCGGAACCCATACTGGGTTTTGGCTAATAATTGCTGTGACTCTAACCACCAAGACAACCGCTCATTTATCATACGTTCTACTACTTTAAGGATACAAGATGCCAGAGATATTGGTCTAACTTTGGTCGAATTTGCCTTAGGAATAAAAATTACCAGATACTCCTTCCAGTCTTCTGGAAAGCAGTTATTATTGAAGAAATCATTATATAAGTCTAATAGAACTCTTTTATAAAATTCCGGTAGGTTCTTAATAATCTCATAATTAATTTTGTCTAATCCTGGGGATGATTTAGCATTAACACAATTCAGCGCAAATTCCAATTCGTCACATGAAAAGGTGTTGTCTAAGAAGGATGTGGTATTGTCTGTGTAAGTAAAATTATCCAGGCTTTTTAATGGAAGACTAATAACTGCTTTCGGACTACACAGTGTTTCAATCGCTTGTTGAATACTATCTTCTTGTTTATTACTATCTACTGATTGAGGTTTAGTATAGGAATTGTTAAACTTTTTAACTTTTTGATATACATCTGACAATTTAGCACGAGGGTCTATTTCATCACAATACTTTTCAAAAGACAGTCTTTTTTCTGTTTTTAATGTTTTCCTAGTTTGGGCTTCTATTTTTTTGACCTCAATAAATTTTTCCTCATTGTATCTATATTTAACCGATTTATACGCTGCCTTTCTCAATCTGACCGCTCTATCACATTTATCAGTCCACCATATACATTTTCTCCTTTTAGTTCTTCTATTTTTCAAAAGGTCATTTTTGTTAGCAGTAGTTTTATTTTTTTCTCTATGATTGTTTGGTAATGAATTCAAAATTGAATCGTGCAAAAATTGAACAAAAAACTGATATCTATCATTCAAATCTGAATTCAAATATTCTAAGCTATTGAAATGAATTTTGCCTTTGTCCAATTGTTCAAAAAATGTATCCCAATTTAGTTTATTAAAATTATACCTATAATCTATTTTCTGAAGTAGAATAGGATTTATATTGATTTCTATAATAATTGGGAAATGATCGCTTCCCCATTTGTCGTCTAAAACTATCCAATTTGTACTTAAAGATAATTCTGGTGAACAAAATGATAAATCTATACTTGAATAAGATATATTATCATTTGACCATGTAACATGAGTTGGAACCCGGTCGTTTAGCAAAATCAAATCCTCGCACTCCGTATTATCAGCGATAATTTGACCACTTTTGCAAATTTCTTTATCCCCCCACTGTGGGTGGTGAGCGTTGAAGTCGCCACACACCAGTACATGTCTCAAATTTTGATTTTTAAGAGCGTCAACAAAACCTTGCCATTCGTTTGCCCCAACATGATTGCCGTTTGTCGGGCACCTATAGCAGGCAACAATTAAAATTTCTCCAATGTTCGAGCTTATTATAACCGCCCCTGTTTCCAACGATCTCGCGTTAAAAACAAGGTCGATTTTATCAAAGATAATTTCTTTTCTAATAAAAATGGCTAAGCCCCCACCTTTGTCTCTAATTCTATCGAATCTAACAGTGTTAAATCCAAAAATATGAAAATTTTCTTCTGGTTTTAACCAAGTTTCTATTGCCACTATTATGTCAAACTTCGCTGCTTCATTTTGCAATTCCAGTTTATTTTTAATGCTTCGGCAATTCCATTGTAATACTTTAAATTGAAATTCAGTCATATTAGAGAAAAGAAATTTTTTTTTTTTTTTTTTCAAATAAATCAGTCGTATTTTGTAATCTCTTTTTAATCGCAACTTAACCTATCACTTTTCTTTTTGCCTTTGTTCACATAACTTTTGAGTTTATGTTTATCGTTACCTAAAAATCTATTATGCAATCGGTTGGTTATGGGCAAGTGCCCCGAAGTCTCATTTCTGACAGGAATGCCTGAACTTCCCTGGCTGGGCCGCTCGTCCTCCTGTTGTTTGGTCTGCATGTTGTTCTTGTTTTTCTTTGAGGCTGGTTGGTTGTCCTCGTTGACCGGAGTCTTCAAGTTAACGTCCTTGGCCGCTCCGCTATCTTCTTCCTCCTTTGATTTGGATACAGTCGCCTGACTGTACGTCTCGTGCCGCTCCCTCTGCTGGTTTGGTTTCAATTCTGGATAGTTCTCCTTTGTCCTTTTCGGTGCCTTGTCAGAACCGAAAATAAGTAGCTTAGCTTCGGAGTATGAAATGCCTTCATACGCCATTTTCTCGTTCACAGCTTGGTGTTTTTGAAAGATAGGGCATCTTGAATCGAAGGACTTGTGTTTGTTCTTGCAAATTTCAAACCTCGAAGACTGTATGTACGCAGCGCCATCTACAACTGTGAAGGTTTCGTTAATCTACTTTATCATTGTGTTGCCAACCTGGCCTCGCCTTTGAGAGCTAACCCAACCTGTGGAATTAAAGAGCAACACTAGAGGCGAAGAATGGTCAAGTTGGCAGCGCTGCGTGCTCGCGGATGACTGTTAAAACCTATATTTCTCAGCGACGTGCGTAACGTTTGATGCCAACGACGGAAAAGCGTGGAGGCGAACGTCGGCTCGTTGTGCCGAGAGTGCGAGTGCGAGAGCAACGAGCGCGAGCCGCAGGCCAGTGCGCGGCGTCGAGGACGCGTCCAGAGTCGCCGTCGACGCACAGCACCAATCAGTGAGTCCGTTTGTTATCGACTCGCTCTTTTCTCGCACGCTACATCCGCGACGTCGCGAGTGCACGATAATTTTTGTCCCTCCTCCGCCGACCACCCCGCGCGTCACCGACTTCCGCGTTCACCAGTTTTGCAACAAACTCCTCCGAGGTCAATCCTCTGGATCGCCTAATTTTTTTCTTTCACCATCTTTTTTTCTTCCGCGGGGGGAGAGGGGGCTCGCCTCGCGATTTGTGTCAGTTTCCGAATAGAAATGAGGTTTTCGATCGGGGCCAAAAGTTTTCGACCTGTTTGGTTCCAGCTTTGACACGCTTCGAAGGTTACAATCAACAAATTTGCCAAACTTCCAACTGCCAAACATTGTTTATGTTTTCCAAATCCTCCGTTTTCGTCGTTCCATTTTTGTTTGTTTATTCTATCTGATTGAATAATTTTTTTGCAAATCCACCATTGTGAGTTATTGATAAATCCTTTAATTTTCAGGCTTTTCAATCGACACGAATTATTTTTCATCAGCTGACTAGTTTGTCCTTCAAAAAACCCACACGTTCATTTTGCGAAGCGACACGATATGCATCGTTCGCGCTACCTCTCTCTCTCGCTTGCCATCTCTCTCTGTCAATCTTGCAGTTGAAATCCGCACCGAAAAATCGTCTCTGCTCGGATTGTACCGTTACTCGTTGATCAACAGACGGTTTCTCGTTTTTGCTGGACGTCTGGCCGTCGCTCAGGTGATGCCAGCAGACTCGTTCACGGTGGGAGTTTCGCACAATCTCGAGGAAGCTCTTTGAGGTTATTCTCGCCTTGCTCAAGGATAGCATTCTTGACGTACTGACAGTAAAGTCAAATTAGGTAATCAGTTGAATTCGCGTTTGTTTCCATTTTTCATTGAACCAAACATACATTCCATTTTCAGTTTCAAATTCATCCAAACTGACAAAAAAAAAGTGACCTGTCATCCACCTTTGTTTACAAAATTGTTATGCAAATAATTTCATCAACATTGCATCGTCGTTTTCTATTTTGTTTATTCTGTGTGGTTATTTTTTGTTATTTCTGTTATTTCGCAATGTCGCAATTGTGATGAAAAATTGGTCGGACAATTTGGTGGAAAAAGACGTTTCATTTTTGTATTAATAGGCCAAGATTGCACGCACGATGACGTCGCCGACACGTGTACATGCAATTTTAATATTTTGCGCGAGATCCGAGGGAAAATCAACCCTGGCGGTGTTTCGCAACTTATTGTCGTGTGTCGAACGGTATGTTGAACCGATTTGAACACACAGTGCCAAGGTCAATGAGCACATTTTCGAGTTTGATATACTTTGATTTCAATCGAGACTGCGTGTGATTGTCAATGTCTTATTCAGACTGGAAAATTAAATCAAAACCGCGCGCGAGCCAATTAAAAATAAAATCGTCAATGTTATTCCGTTCCTTTTAACCGTAAGAGTGAGGAGAAGAGAAATTTGTAATTAGTTAGTTTCTGTGCAACTGAAAATAAAATTACTCGAACTGGGTATTATTATTTTCTTCAGCTGTTTATATTTATGGTTTTTATACTTACATTTACATAACAAAATATGTATTTTTCATTCAATTTTTTTTTTCGAATTAAAATTGATTAAATCATTAAATAGAACTGTAAATTCAAAACAAACGAAAGTGAAACCAAAAAAAAAAAATGAAAAATACAAAATGAGTGATGAGAGATGAAGAAAAAAATTGAAACAAACCAGAAGTAATAATTATCATTGACAATCTAGAAGGTAGGAGAAACTTTTATCCTCGTACTGAATTGTGACTTTTTCTTGCAAGTCATATGTGTGAAGCAGAAAGATCGGCGAAATGTAATGAGAAGAAAAAAATTTGCACGCGCGCGCGCGAGAGGATAGGAATTCAGCCTGGTATGAGAGCTCCGAATGAAAATAATAGTGAAAGTAATAGAGACGATGATCAAAGCAGGAACACTCGGTCGATAACTCAGCTCACTTTTACTAGTCATCCATCAAAGTGTATTTGAAAGTCAGATTTTCATTGCCTCGTCTCTTGTCTGTTGCAGAATTTGGAAAGCTTCCACTAGATTTTACCAATTTAAGATGATGTCAACCACGTGACGCTGAGTGTCGAACAATAAACACGGGTACGGCCCTGCGCATTCTGGGATCATTCAATTTTCGCACTACTGTATAATTACACGCCGACTTGAACGGGCACAGGACCATCATTGCTCCAGATATCTCTCATTTTTAGGTACTTTCTACCCTCTTATTTTTTTATCCATATAAAAAGACCGAAACATTTTTTTGCAAAATAGTTAAGATAAAAAAGAAGATGAAACAAAAATGAAAATTAGATTTCGTTGAATGAGTATTTGACTTTTACATTAGCATACTTGCGTTAATTGAGCTGTAAATGGTTTTGTTTCACCATCGTACTTTCTATCTAAAATGAAGGTCACAATTACATCCGAAGTAATTTTTCATTTCACAATCGCCCGGCGTGAAGATGTAATTAATATTTTCGTTTAATATGTTATTTCAAACCGAACAAATTGTGGTTTCTGATATTCGGATCAAGTTCATCGCAAAGATTATTTCATTTTATCAGAAACAAATACTGAGAAAATCATATTTTGATATTAATAACTTTGCATTACAATACAATGTATTTGTCAGAAGCACAATTTATATAATAAAATACTAATAATCAGATCAATGATCATGATATCACAGAGTTATAAATAAATTATTAATAAGGAGAGCGTAATTATCGCTGGTTGAGATATTTTGTTCCTCTTCGAATATCTCGAACGATTTAATCAAATTGACATGGTTACAAAATGTTTGCACTCAAGTAATAATGGTTGCTTTAACGAAAAAAAAACAAATGAAGTAATCGATTTATGGATAATGATCGCACAGACTCGAGGGTATCATATATTTTGACGTTACAAAATAAGTGACAAATTGGTGTTTCAAGTTGATTATAATTTGCAGGTCAAAATGAGTGGAAGACTAGGAGAGAGCGAATCGAAATGGACCTGTGAGTACTGCACCTACGAGAACTGGCCATCGTCATTAAAATGCACGATGTGTCGCGGAACGAAGCCTCTGCTGGCGGAAGACATCTATCGGCTGCGTGAGCCGAGCCCGCAGCGTTCTGGATCGAGCGTAGCATCGGGACCGGTGCAGCCCGCAAGCCCAGATACATACACCCACTCGCAAAATTACAGCCAGAATGTTCCTTCGGCTGGAAAATGGTCCTGCGAGATGTGCACCTACCTTAACTATCAAAACACGACTCGCTGTGTTCAATGTGGCAATCGTAAATCTGCGAGTCAGCACAACCAGATACACTCGGCAGCCTCGAATTTACACGAACACCTCGCTCCACTACGACTCGGTGATCCGCCGCCAAACATTGGATCCAATTCGGTAACATTTTATCATCATTTCAACATTGTTATATTATCTTGAATAATTTGATTATATATATAGTGAATACTTTTGGTTTTGATGAATGTTGATTTTATTTCAGACCAATCCATCAGCGATGAATAACGTTCAGCCTGAAAAGTGGTCCTGTAATACTTGTACTTATGAGAATTGGCCGAAAGCAACACGCTGTGTGATGTGCGGCGGCCAGAGAGAAAGAGAGAAACGAGATAAATCCACAACGAATTCTACGCTCATATTTCCCAGCCCTGAGCGCGACCTCAGCCAGCGAGGTTTACCTTCACCTCCCCATACACCTTACATCCATCAGGCGCAGCAAGATGAGAACCTCGCCACAGCTAGACGGTAATTCAAGACTCTTGAAACATTTGAATCGTTAAGACCTTTGTGTAAATGAATAATTCAATATAAATGGGATAAGAAAATTGTAATTACAAAGCTAGTACTAATTGGATGATTTGTTTCAGGAGTTCTCACAGATTCGATAGCAGAAACGATAGTCTTCCAACTCCACAAAGCCCGAACAACTGTGACTATGAGCGCAGACTTAAGCAGCTGAGGCGTCATAACGATTGGTGCTGGCTGAACGCCTGCCTCGGTATTGTCGAAGGCGACGATGCGCCCGTCGAGACTTACCTAGCTAGTGGCGGTAATCCGGCTCGACAGCTAACGCATTCCGAGGTTTTACTGTTGAATAGGAGCAGTGCATTCGACGTAGGACACACTTTAGTTCATTTAGCAATTAGGTAAAAAATTATTTACGCAACTTTGCGCTTCTGTTTTCACTGAATCGTTTGCAAGGTGGATCTAACGGTTGCTCTTTCAGGTTTCAACGTGAAAGTATTTTGGCAACGTTGCTCTCGCAAATCGAGGGATCGGGCACCGGCGTTAAACGGGTGCCTAGTTACGTAGCTCCTGATCTTGCGGCGCAAATTCGACGCCATGTATCAAATAGTATTCGTCTTCGGAAAGGAACTTTCCCCTGCTACTTTATCAGCGACATGGCAACATTTGCATTACCAGCTGAGGTGATTATATCAAACCACTCAATTGTTATGTTCAATTCATGAAAATTGTTTTCTACAATTTCGCTAAAGTGGGTATTTGATGAATTATATAATCTTAATGCGATCTAATGGGTTTCAGGTTGAAGATTTGCCGAGTGTTGTACAAGAGCAAATGTTGGAAGAACTGTTGGATAGAGAAGCTCAACAACAACTGGAAGGAGGGGATGGTGAGCCAGCCGCGTTGAATTGGTCCTTGGAAATAACTGAGAGATTAGGTAGTCGATTACATGCGCTCTGGAATCGATCAGCCGGCGACTGTCTTTTGGATTCTGCGATGCAAGCCACTTGGGGAGTTTTTGACCGAGATAATGCACTTCGCAGGGCGCTCGCTGATACTTTACAACAAGCCGGTCAATTGTAAGACCCTTTAAATTCAATTTGACAGTCGTTCATTTTATCGAATTGGTTTATGACATTTATGACTTATCAAACATTTTATTTTATTTTTTTTTAGTTTCTATCCACGGTGGCGTGAGTACGAAGCATCCCAGGCGTCCAGAATGTTGGATTTCACCCTAGAGGAGACTCAGTGGCAAGAAGATTGGGAAAATTTGCTATCCACTGCCGCGCAACCAGGCAGCGCTTTAGAGCAGCTGCACGTCTTCGCGTTAGCACATATTCTAAGAAGACCCATTATTGTATATGGTGTCAAGTATGTCAAGAGCTTCCGTGGCGAAGACATCGGTTGGTTCAAATTTTATTTTACAAAATACCCAAGAATAAACAAAATCATTTCACCTAAACAATCTTGTTAAAATGTTTTTTCCTTTTTAAGGTTACGCTAGATTCGAAGGCGTCTACCTGCCGCTCTTATGGGAGCCATCCTTTTGCATCCGCTCACCGATTGCACTAGGTTACACTCGTGGCCATTTCACCGCACTTGTACCGATCGAGCCATATTCATCCTCGCGTATTCCAGCCCACGGTGTAGGCAGCGTGAGTGTCGGTGGCAACGGTCAGATGCAACAGCTGCAGTTACAAATGCAAACAACCTTCATGCCTGTTATGGACCGCGACCACAAATTGCTGCCAATACACTTCCTCACACCCGAGGAGATGGGACGCGAGGAAACCATACTCAATCAGTGGCTGGATATCTGCACGACTGAGGGTGGCATTCTTGTTGCCCAACAGATGCTTCATAAGAGACCGCTTCTTGTCGCTCAGATGCTCGAGGAATGGCTTAATCACTACAGAAAATTAGCGTGAGTTGTTTCTTGATAAACAACATTTGTGCACTGACCAAATTACCTCTTACCACGTAGGTGACAAACTTTTCTTATTATTTTTTTTATATTTATGTATATAATTACACAGTACAGATATAGCCTGACACTGAGGCAGACACAAAATGTCTGTGTCAAAAAATCAACTAAATATCACTCAATTTATGATAAAATCAAGACTTTTTGCAAGTTTATTGTTTAGCTTTGTATATTTTTGAAGATCAATTTGTAAAAAAGTATATGGGTATTCTTTTTGTAATATAAATAGCTAGTTCTTATAATTTGTATAACTCACATTGAGAAACTGAGATTGCAATTGTGAAGATTATACGTTGATAAATTGTGAAATTTTTTTGTCACCAACAGACAGACAAATAACGCTCCCTTCTCGAGGCCCGTGACCTTGCAGGATTACAGTAGTGATGGTGATACAGAGGACGAGTAACAGCGAAGCAGCTCGCACCCGACTAGCAGTGGCGCAGACATCTAACTCACGAGCGTCCAACAAGATAAAACTGAAGAACAACCTCGCATGAATTTGCTGTCTCTTAGAAAGCGCGACCTTTCAACACTTCCATCTTGTCTGGTCTATTGAATTCGACTTGCACTCTCGGTCTGTCCTAACGAACCGTTTTTCATCGAGATTCCTACGATTGATTTGTAACGTTTATAAAATAGTTCATCTGGAGATCTGACGACCGTGTATCTTTGACGCTTGTACCAACTCAGAACCTGTGCAATAAAATTTTTGGGTTTACGATGGAACGAATTTACAAAAGACGTTTTTTCTCTGCATAGGTGCTGAGAAACTCGGGCCTCAAATTTGTACCGTTGCCAAATTTGCAGCTCGTTATCTAATGATTCTATAGTGACTCTATAAATAAAAATGCAAAATAATTATTATTGTCAGAATCGAGTCGAGAAGACAAACTAGGCTGTTTTTCACGTTGAAAATAGAATGGCTGTATGGAAAAATGAAAGATAAAGTGAACGTTGTTACTGACAGAGCGGCTCGTCTGTGTGGCACGCGGGACGCCGTAGTGTTGCGAATTTCGGTTACGAAGTTTTGCTTATTTTTTTGTTCTTCACTTGATCCGATTTTGTCTTTGCGTTGGTTGTGAATGCGAAACAGCTGCAAGTAATGAGCAAACGTTTGTCTCCCCATCTCAGAAATAAGCCGGATATTTGAATCAAACAGTTCTTTTATATTTCAAATGAGTGTACGTAAATGAAAAGAAAAAATGAATTTTACGAGTCACGGCGCCGGACTCTTCGCGGCTACATTTTACGTATGCAATTTTTAAGGGGCATTTTAATTGCTCGCTTCGTCTAATTTCGTTCTCTTTCTTCTTAATTATTTACTGTGATGGGATTTTCTATTATTTCCTTACTCTGCGTTGTTGCGAATCTATGAGAAAAAAAATTTGTGGTATTTGTTTTTCTTAAAAAGTAAGGAAGAGAGTGAAATAAAATTTGTTATAGATTTGCGATTTTCTTATGTTTCTTTTTTCGCGTTGTAACGTACTTAATGATTGTGAAAATTTTTTCGGTCATTTATTATTACGAACAATCAGTGTATCTCTTACGGCGGTAATGATAATGATCGAAACATCCGAAAAGGAATTGCGTTGCTTGAAATGACTAAGCGACCTAGAGAATCGTGATTATATTTTTGTTACGTATTGATTTATGTATTTTATGCACATTGTTATAAATGTGAGACGCAAACTATGTAATAAATTACATGCCCATTGAGGAACTTTTTTTTAGGCAATTATTTACGAGCTTTTTCGGATTATATTTTGTTATGACGAACACACGACTATTGTACACATGCCTCCGCGACTTAGAATCAACGCTGCTATATTTATCATGACATTTTTAACTGATACATCATTTATTGTTTAATTGCCAAGTTTTTTCGTGTTCTTTTCTTTAACCGAAATTAAATTCGATTGATTATGATTGAACATCGCTAAAGAAATGCCACAAATTTTTGTTGATTTGTGCGACCAATCTCTTAATCGTGACAGCCGACATGAAACGTCTCTTGGATGTATGCACGTTACGTGTGTCTGTGTTTAGGAAGTGCACGTATATAGATACAGTCGTACCCAGTGTAAGATCGTATCTATATACACGCACATCAAAATCATTGTTAATCCGTGTGAAATGTTGCATGTTCTTTTTCCGTTCTTTGAGAGCTTCATGTATATATGTATGTATGTATGTTTGTAGATACGTAACAAAATGGTGATCGCTTGGCCAAACGATTAACCCTAATCAAAAGAGTACAAAACTGAAAAAATGCGGCAAAGTAACGGAGGAATTCGTTTGTTTACGATGTTGTTATTATTATAATAGACCTATAAACTATATTGAGGAAAAAAAAATCCGAAAACAACCAAAAAAAGTTGAAAAAAGTTCTATATTTCGCTTGGCGTAATTTTCAATCTCGGTTCTCTGCAGGATTCAAAAAAAAAAAAAAAAAAAAAAAACAAAAAAAAAAAA